>JAUCMS010000135.1:203788-218924 GCA_032357445.1 Enteromius radiatus | reverse complement strand
ACTACCTTTTCTAGTATCTTTGACAGAAAAGGGAGATTTGAGATCGGTCTATAATTAGCTAAATCTTTGGGGTCAAGTTGTGTTTTTTTAACGAGAGGCTTAATAACAGCCAGTTTGAAGTCTTTGGGGACATGTCCTAATGACAATGATGAGTTAATAATAGACAAAAGAGGATCTATGGCCTCTAGAAGCAGCTATTTTGATAGTTTAGATGGAATAGGGTCTAACATAAATGTTGTTGGTTTAGAGGATTTAAAGTTGCCCTAGAATGGAAAACTGAATTGACCTTGGCATGGTTGAATAATAAGAGTTGAGTTATTCTTGGGCAATTGGGATCCCTAGGTGGTTGAAATGAGTTGAGTACACGGACATAACATACTGTGAGTCTCAAACACCATTGTTTCCTACTTCTTATAGAAATCTGAGGAAGCCAAAAAAGGCTAGAGTGAACATGGCGTCCAGGGTGCGATTGACTAGTGGGGAGCTATAGTTTTGGCGAAGGGTGGAGATTCTTAAAAAAAGTCCACTCAGGTAACCTTTGATGGAACTGGCTTGGAAAAATCTGAATGAATTGAGGTATGAAATGAATGAGGTAATGGTGAGGAGGGAGAAGTCTGGGAAAGGTAGATTGTAGGTGAGGTGGAAGTTGGAAGGTTTTGAAAGCTCTCTAAGCTGTAAGGTACAATTGGAGGGTTCTAGGGGCTACGGCTAAGAGCATGGAGTTGATGGATTGTTCGTAAAGGGAACGTAGGGGGTGGTTTAGGGGAATATGAGTTGCGAATAGGGAGGAATTGGGGTTGGCTGGAGGTCTGCTTCTGGTGCCACCGTCCTGAATTTCTGAAACAGAAAACGAGACAGGGAATCAGCGATATTGTTGTCCTTTCCTGGCATGTGCTTGGCAGTTAGAATAAATTGATTTTGGGCGGAGATCCAGAGAAGGCGTCTGAGGAGAGGCATTATGGCAGGGGAATGGGAGCTGTGTTTGTTTATGTAGTAGACAGTGGCTTCGTTGTTGCAGTGGACGAAAATGCAGGAGGAAGACCATTCAGGTCCCCATAGGGCGGCTGCGACTACTATGGGGTAGAGTTCGTAGAGGGCTGAGGAGGCTGAATGGGGAGGGGTTTCGGCTAACTCTTGGGGCCAGGGGGAGGCGAACCAGTGGTTGCGGTAGAAACCTCCAAAACCTATTGAGGGGGCTGCGTCAGTGAATAGGTGGATGTCTGTGGTGTTGGAAAGGCAGTCTTTATAGAAGAAAGAATGGCCATTCCATTGGGAGAGGAAGGAAACCCAGAGCTGCGGTTCGCGGAGGCAGGGGTCTGTTAGTGTTATGGGGTCTTCAAGGGAGGGAATGGATGAGGCTAGGGTTAGCAGGTCTGAGATGAAGGGTCTGCCTTGCGGGATAATGCGCATGGCGAAATTGAGATGCCCGAGGACTGAGAGCAATACTCGCTTGGAGCACTGGGGGTGGGAAATGAGGTTGGAAGCTATGAGGGTTATTCTGTCGAGTTTTACTTTTGGGAGAGAAGCTTCGAATTTCTGGGAGTCGATGTTAATGCCAGTTAATGCAAGTGCTGGGGCCCAAAGTTTTTTCTTGGGCAATTGGGATCCCTAGGTGGTTGAAAACTTTGAGGACAGTTGATAAATCGGCTGTGGGCGGGGTGTTTGGTGGAGAAATTACTAGAAAGTCATCTAGAAGGTGGATAAGGTGGTGGATCTGGTAATTGTTATTGAGGAGCCAGCAGACGGCTTCGGAAAGCATGTCAAAAATTTTGGACTGCTTTTGCAACCGAAGGTGAGGCGAACGGCGAAATAAAACTGGTTTCGCCATTGAATGCCAAAGAGGTACCAAAAGTCAGGGTGAATGGGCATGACTTTAAAGGCTAATGTGATATCAACTTTGGCCATCCATGCTCCTCTGCCTGTTGTTTAATTAATTTGATTGCTTGGTCTACGTTGTGGTAGAGGAGGGAGAATTCCTCTAGGGGGATGAGGCTGTTGATCCTGGGGATGGGAGAATTGTGGGGAGAGGAGAGGTCGATGATGAGCCTCTTTTTTCCTGAATATTTTCGAGTGGCAATGCCTATAGGTCTGACTCGAAAAGTGCTGATGTGGGGGGAGGAGAAGGGGCCGTAAAGTAAGGAAGGAAAGTAGGAACGAGAGGAAGAGGGGAGTGGATTGTCCATGCGGGAGGGCCCGGGAAACTGGAGATCTGGGGAGAGAGAAAATGGATAGTTGTGATAGTTGGAATGTTGTTTGGTGGTGGGTTATTGTCATTCTGGGATGAGCTTGGAACAGCGGGCCAGTTCTGGAAATAGTCGGCGATGGCTTGGTGGAGTTGAGCTGGAGTAATGGACCCGGGTTGGTTGGATGTAGATGGCTGGTTGAATGGAGGTGCATCGGGATGATGGCGGTGGCGGCTGGGAGGAGATGGCTCGGTGTCAGGAGCTCGGCCTAGGCTGGCGGACGGGATCTGGCGGCTGGAGCGGCGTAGAGAAGACGGAGGAGCTGGAGATGGGTGAGTGGCTGATTTTTGGGTTTTCTTTCTGTGAGGAGTGGTAATCGGTGGAGAGGCATCGGGCAGATGAATGTTGAGCAGGTTGAGCAAGTCCTGTTTGGTGGCTTTTCTTGAGAAGTTTATTCCAGCTGCGGCGAGGGATTGGCACAGTGAGGTTATGGTCCATTTTCCTGTAGAAGATCTGGCGGAGGTGTAGGAGGAAGCTGGTGATGGTGGTGGTTGTTGTCTAGCAGGCGGAGAACGAGAGCAAACTCTCTTAACTGGCTTGTTAGCTTTCCTGATAGGCCTGCGGCCTCAGGTTGAGATGCCAGTGGGGCGGTGGTGGCTTGCTGGGCGGCTTGGCAGGTGGAAGGAGCTGGGCGGGGAGCGGGCTCCTCGCGAGTGTAATCAGACGAATCTGAGGAAATCTTGGTTCAGCAGAGTCGAGCGAAAGCTGTCTCAATGTAAAAACGAGATGCTAAGTTTTTCTGCACTATTAGACGTGCTAAGGAATTGAGATAAATCAGGAAGATTACTTACAAAGCAGTCTTTTGTGGTAGAAGTGATGGTTCTACCATACTCGTAACAGGGTGCAGAATGTACAGGTTTATACAGCCAGAATAATAGCTCCGCCTTCTTTCTTTGTGTAAACATTTGGGTGGTGTTTGAAAATAAACTCACTCTGTGACGGAGAAAAGTGGGGGGCATGTTTAAACGAGCCGTTTTAGGGGGGCTGTGGACAAGTCATAACTTTTATAAAGAATATCTCTTTGGTTTAGAAACTTTAATCTTTGTATCTTCAGGGATCTTAACTAACAGCTCGTAACACTCCACAGAGAAAAGTTCTTCACATCATATAACCCCTTTAACCTTTAAGGCCCTCACCTTGAGCAGGGCTCATAAGATGGCTTTAGTTCTGTGTGTGTAGCATGGTGCTATTGAATATTGTTCCTAATACAGTAAATGTTAAGCTAAAGCAATGTGAGTGAACTATTGATAGGAAACATTCTGGTTAACGTAACCTCAGAGAATAAGATTAGCATAGATGCTGTTTACCAGTCAAAATATTTGGATGAAATGGCATTTGTTTATGCAGCTACCAGCGTTATCCAAAGTTAACACAATGCTCATTCCTGTATGCTGAGGGTAAAGTTAGCAACCAGAGCGTATTTATTGCATTTATGGTAAACCTAAGAAATTGTAGATGACAGGCAACAATGCTGCAAGAATTGTAATTACAGTAGTTCAGTAACTGCCTGTAGCCTATTTGATAAATAAAACAAGAAAAATCAATAATCTGCGTTTTTTGTTGCACTATACAGCATCACTGAGATATAATCTAGTAAATGTAAATGTTTTAGTTATATTTTTGAGGTCATGAAAGAGTATGCGCTGATGAGCTGCTCATGGGTGGAGCAGGAGGATATTTGTTTTTCCAAACCGTTCTGCGTAAAACAGCTATAGAGTTCAGCTCACCGCACACCTCCAGCCTCTCGCTCCTGAGGAACACACGGTGAGTCGCTCGCTTCTCTAACACACACACACACACACACACACACACACACCTCCAGCCTCTCGCTCCTGAGGAACACACGGTGAGTCGCTCGCTTCTCTAACACACACACACACACACACCTAAAATCTCTGAATTCAGTTCCTGCTTTACAGATGAACACATTCACTGTCTGTTTTCAGGCTCACTCTTCAGCTGCGCTTTCATGTTAAACGCGTTTATAACCTGCCATGAAACATTTGACATAAACCCAGAATATTGTACTGTAAAAAATGATATGATCAGTAAATCATGTCTACATGTGTTTTTACATTAAGTTTGAATTCTTCTTTAAAAAAAACAACAACAAAAAAAAACAATTTAAATTAATTTTTTACAGGTTATACAACATTCAACCATTTTTCAAATCTTTTAACCATAGTTTTATTATAGTAAAGGTGTAGTAACCATGACTGTTTGGCATACTGACTACTAACCAAACTGTGGGTTAGTGTAGTGTGGGTTGTATAAGCCTAATTTGGGTTAGCGTAGTCTGTGGTTACCATAGTTTAATTACAGTAACCATGTTTTGTTCTTTTTTAAGTGAAACTTCGGTCAGTTTTTGTAATGAAATATTGACGCTACATATTCATATTTAATTGATTAACTTTAATCAGAAGTTTTTTTTAGATACGTTCTCTCTCTCTCTCTCTCTCTCTCTCTCTCTCTCTCTCTGTCAGTCTCTTGTGAGCTGGTGAGTTTCGGTGGGGATCCAGACAGCATCAGTGTGTGTGTGTGTGTGTGTGTGAGTGTGTGTCATGAGTGTGTGGCCCCTGCTGCTGGTGTCTGTGCCGCTGTGTATCCTGACACAGGCTCTGGAGAGGATGGAGCATACACCCACCTGTGGACAGGTACAGTACGTCTTCTTCCTAGCTAGATAGTTCACTTTTTAAAATGAGTCATAAACAAGCATGTTTAGACTAAATTAGCTACAATTAGCTGAAAACATAAAACTGTTATAACCCTGTTTCCGTCCTGCTGCTTTAGAGTACTGTAGTACGCTTGATTTGCTGAAGTTCCAGCTCAGACATGTTTCTACATGGAGACACTTACTAGGAATCTGTGTGTGTGTGTGTGTGTGTGTGTGTGTGTACTTGTTTGACTGTACTTGTTGACTTATATAATGATATAGAATATAGAGAAGAGATATTTTATTGCTCCTCACAAGGCCCAAACATGTTTATTATGTAAATTTGGTGTGTTTGTAGACGTGTGTGTAGAGGCTGGGTTAATATAAATGATTAACCTCATATATAATCATTGGAAATCTATCCAAAGTCAGACCAATGTGTGTTTGTGTGTTAGAGAGTGTGTGGGTGGAATTCAAATGTTTTATTTTGTTTGTTGTGGAGGTGTGTGTGTGGTTTTTCTGCCGCACGCACATGTGTTCGTATGGCAAGCCGTTTTGACTTTTATTCATTCTCAGGATATGAATTTCTAATATCAACTCATTACAAGTAAAATTCCTTGATGTCAGGATATTAGATTCCTACCAGTAACAATGTTAATTTTTCATATCAGCAATTGATTTCGAATGGCAGTCTATGGTGACATTTAACTAGTGAAAATCTAATTCCTGATATCAAGAATGAACATTTCTAATTAGTAAAAATTGAATTCCTGAGAGTAAAAGTCAAAATGGCTTGCCACAGTGCTTGTGCATTCTCTTCCCAAACCACCCGAGTCATGCTGTTATCTACAACCATCTCTATACAAATCACTTAAAAACCACTACATATATATAACTGTCACGGCACACACCAGGGAAGACGAGACACAGATCATTCAATAACACGTATTATGTATTAAAGACAGAGACATCGAGTGAACATGTGAAATAACCTTAAAACCGGACAATGACAAACACAACTGATGGACGTTATAAAGAGAAGAATGAAGGATAATGAGCTCAACACACCTGAACATAATCACACAATTACAGAAACTAGCTCACACAGAGACAGAGCACATGGGAAATGAAAATTCAATTCAATTCGATTACATTATTATTATTAGATTTATAATTATGTCTAGTTGAATAGATGTACTTAAGCATCATTTAAATGAAAAATGTGAAATGAGAACGCATAAAGTCTCAATGATCCTAAAACAAAGGTGCTGCTCTGTTTAAGCAAGGTGAGAAAAAATTGATGCGAGTGTGTGTTATAAATATGATTTCTGTTAGTGTGTTAATATGACTGAATGTTTGTTTGTTGTTTTGTCTCTGTAGGGTATCGTTCACTGTGAAGTAAAATCAGGTATGAATCAGTGTATGTTTCACATGAGCAGAAAAACTTCACTGGCTTCATCTGTAAGTGTCTTCTCGTAGGTTGCCCTACATGGTGCCTTGAGGAGGACAAGTATGTCAATGTGAGCACTCTAGACGTGGACGTCGTCCAGTGCCGAACGCAGCAGAGCTGGAGCTTGTGTCTGAAGGTCCTGCTGAACGTCACAGTCACAGGTCAGAGTTTCTCAGCACCGCCGGATCCTTTCATGAGGAGTGCTGATGCTGTGTTAGATGTGACAGGTGAGGGCAGTGGTGATGAAGAGACTGAGGAAATACACGGAGAAGACCTCGCCAGCACGATGACTGCCGCCGCCTCTGTTTGTGTGTGTTACACCTCCCCTTCACACACACACTCCAGCAGACTCGGCTTCACGGTGCCTTCTTCAGCGCTGGAGGACAGCAGCCCACTGCAGGTCAAACACATCTCTATACAGCGCTGGCCTAGGTCTTCACTAGTATTATCAGCAGCTAGAAATGGTTTAAAGGCTAAAATCACATACAAGCAGAAAACCTTGCTAGACTCTAACTACTCTAAACTCTAGCGACCGTATTTCAGCTTCCCTATCTCTTTTAAATCTGCCCCAGTATTCCGATAAGACAAGGTTTACATACCTTCCGAACTGCACGTTCTCTCAAGACTAGACTCAAAGCCTTGGCTTTAGACTTTTTTTATATTTTTGTCAAGCGAATATTTAAAGTTTTTCTGGTTCTGGTTGGTAGTGTTGAACAGCATGAGCTGATCAGATGTGTGTGTCGTAGGTCTGGATGTCTTTTGTGGTGATCGTACCGAAGGCACAACTCGGCAGCCCTGTCTTAGTTTATTCTTCAAACAATGCCAAGAAACGGGTCGATCTCCCTTCACTAGAGGAAGGTAAACATGCACACACACACCTCTTTCACTAAGCATTTCAGATACATAACTGATTGTTTACAGTAAGATCAGTTGATGGATGCCACCATGTATTTTTCTCTTTCAGTCTGTTCCAAGGGTTTGGATGCCATCTTCTGTAAAGGTAAGTTAACAGGTGTAAAGTTTACCTGTCTAGTTATTAATGTGACAGCAACTCTTACTGATTACCAGAGTGTGATGTGAATCTCCCGTTAGATCCTTTACAGCGTTCAGTGTTTTGTGATGTTGGTGCAGGTGCAAACTAAACAAAGAACGAGAAACAGAGAGCCAAGAACAAGTCAGAAAGAGCTTTAATGCCTTTGATGTTTGCAAGGAATTAGTTTTAGTGGCACAAGTTTCCATAGACAACAACAGGCAGAATACAATGAGAACAAAAACATACATAGCCTATGTATAGATAAATACAAATAAAAAATACACAGGGACTATTTATGCACGAGATCAAAAGGAACTAACAAGCAGATTTGATGTAGTCCAGAGAGTGACTATGGCTACTAATGAGGGTAAATATGGAGACAAACTAGGCTGGTGGCAGAGAGGGACAGAACACACACACACACACACACACACTCCTGTAGTGCCTCCATGTGTTCTGGGGTCTCTCCATAGGTGTAATGGTGTTTCTACTGTACAGACTGTATGTGGTATTGTCCTACACCGACCCTACTTTTGAATTACGGGGCACTGAAAATATCCTCATAAATCACCTTCATATTGTAATACCTGTCATACCCATGCCATTATACACATTTGTGTCCACATAAACCCGCACACAGAGAGAGAGGAAACATGTAACGGTCATAGTTTTGGAGAGGTTTTTTCATAGATGTGCAGTCCATCAGGACCTCGTCTCATTGGCTTTTGTTTTCCAGTAGCTCCCAAGCTGCGCAAGAAAACTGACGATGTGACAGGAGCAATGATACTGTATGTGGCCAACGCAGACCAAGAGAGGTTTCAGGAGTTCAAAGTGTGCCAGAAGCTGGACAGGAACGGACCCTGTGATCTGGTGGAATGGGTAAGGCCCGCTGCTACCTAACACATGTGCATTGAATTACTTTATTCAGGTTTTAACTGGTTTGTCTGTCTCTTCCTAAAGAGAAATGCCAGCCAAGAGTTTCAGCTTTCCCTCGGCTCTGTCGCCCCCTGTCTGTGCTTTGAGGTAATGCCACCTAACCTTTATTTACATTTATATTCATTCATTTAGCAGACACTCTTTTTCCAAAGTGACTTAAGATGAATACAGCAAGTGATTCAACATAAACAGACAATAATACAAGTTTCAGACATGGTTTAGAATAGTACAAGCTGCAGATTAAGGACAGGTGAATCAGGGGTCATCTTGATCCTAGAGGGCTTGCCTCAAAACACCTGCCTGGAAGTTTCAAGTATACCTACTAAGACCTTTTTAGCTGCTTCAGGTGTGTTTGATTAGGGCTGGAGCTAAATTCTGCAGAACACTATCCTTCCAATACCCCTAACTTTAATTACTGAATTATTAAACAAATAAATAGAAAAAAACAGCATATATTAAATTATTGCATGCAAACATATATTGACTGAAGACTGAAAGCTAATACAGTGATGTTTATATTACAACATGTGAAAAGTATGCTAAAAGTAAATATTAGGTAGTAATATTATTCTTTTTGCAGTTATTATTCTTTTAAGCATATGCCTATTCTGTTTCTCCTTTTGCATAGATTTGGGGACAGTTTCTCAGAAGAGAATATTGCCCATTTTTGAACGATACAGGTATGGCATTCAGAAATATTTAGTAGCATTAAACCTTAGAAACCTCTGTTTCACAGGCTCTGTAGATTTCCACTGTAAGCTCATGCACTGTAAATAGGACTTTTGTTTGTTTTGACAAGCTAAGGGAAGCATGGGGATGATATTTGATAACCTGCACGCTCAGCTCAGTAAATAGCCACCAGTGCAAACACTGCATAACATAAGTGTCTGGTTCTGGTCTGCTTCTCAGCCATCTCTGGCTCCAGAGTGTCTGTGTCTCTGGCAGAGAATAAAACTCGTCACGCACGTCCAGCTCTGGTCTGGAGCCTCAGCGCCCCCTGCAGGCTGGAGGCTCAGTTGTGGTTGTGTAGGAAGGACTCAGGACTGGACAGAAGCTGCCCTGCAGACAGCAGCATATCTCAGGTCCATACCCGGCTCAATGACAGCTGGAGAAAGGCTGACCACAGACACTGGGTGAGAACATCAACTCCAGATCTCAAATAAGGGATGGTGAAGTTAAATAGGGATTCTCTAATGCTTACTGTTTCTTTCATCTGTTGCAGCAGTTAGAAGGAGAGTTCTTACAAGTGCCTCGGGATCCTTCATTGTGTGTGCAGGTACCTAACACTTATTTGCAGTTTATTTCTGACATACCTGTGTGTTTTTGAGCGACTGGCAGCATTGTGTTTCTTGTCCAGGTTAAGGTGGCAGGAATGGATGGTTACCTGGGACCAGTATGTCCTTTTGAAGGCAAGAACTTCTTAGAACTGATTAGAGAGCAGTGTTAATGTGCCACAGCCGAAGCAGGTGTGTTTGGTAACAGGCTGTTGTTGGACTGTTTCAGAGGAGAGGTCTCGCTGGAGCGTGCCGCTGGTTCTGTGTGCTCTGCTGGTGTGTCTGTCAGTGCTGGGAGCCTACGCGGTGCAGGGCACACTAAAGAGTGAGTACTACACAACACACAACAACTGCTGCTTCAGCACTCTACCTCTGATTTCTGAAGGACATGTGACACTGAAGACTGGATTAATGATGCTGACACAGAAATACATTACACTTTAACACAGAAAGCTGTATAGAAATGAAAATTCTAGATTTTCAAATAGTTTTAATATTGTCCTATCCTAACAAACCAGACACCAATGGAAAAACTTATATCAGATAATGTTTCAATAAAGGACTCATACGGCTGGTTTAGTGTCTGTGAGCTGAAGAGCTAATAACCCTTCTCTCTGTGTAACAGGCTGTGTGTTCAGATGGCTGAAGGTGGACGATGTGAGCGGTGAGTGTCCCTCTTGCTCTGACCTCTGACCTGTAGTCTGTGTCTGTGTTAGTAGTGAGCGAGGGTCATGTGTTTCAGGCTCGGTGGAGCTGCTGATGGTGTGTCCTCCTGATGCTGACGGCTCCGTGGCTGATCCGGTGTGTCATCTGTGCTCCGGTCTGAGCTCCGTGGGCTTCAGCGTCTCTCTGGACCTCTGGAGCCGCTCAGAGATCAGCGCCCTGGGGCCTGTGCCCTGGCTGCACTCCTGTCTGGACCGGCTCCAGCGGCGCGGGGGTAAGGCGGTGCTGGTCCTGACCCCGGAGGCCTGCCAGCGGGCCGAGGAGTGGGGCTGTCGGGTGGCCCAGCAGGAACCAGAAGAAGAGATGAAGACACGGGTAACCAGGGGTGTCCAGTCGGCGGCGTGCTCCGAGGTCTTCGACGCATCGCTGAGCTGTATTCTGGCCGACTATTTGCTGGGTCGAGCCGGAGAGCGGTTCATCCTGGTCCGGTTTGACGAGCGGAGCCCTGAGACGGCCCTGCCGGAGTTCTTCAGGGAGCTGCCTCTGTTCAGCCTGCCCTCTCAGAGTCTGGACTTCATCGTGGAGCTGAGGAGAGTGGCCGGTGAGGGTCAGAGACTGTCGGAGCACTGGCTGCGAGCCGCGGCGTCAAGAGCGGTGTCTCACTCGCTCCGAGGACTCCCTCAGGACTCTAGAGCCTGGGAAACTGTCCCGCTGCAGACGGACCGCTCGAACCCTGCTCTCCTCACCAAAACAAGCACTGACCACTGGCTCTAGTTCAGCCAGACCTCCACTTAAACAGCATCAGAGGAACCAGAATCTGAGAAACTAAACCATCATTAAGACATTTGTAACTAAAAT
This sequence comes from Enteromius radiatus, assembly GCA_032357445.1. Lineage (NCBI taxonomy): Eukaryota > Metazoa > Chordata > Actinopteri > Cypriniformes > Cyprinidae > Enteromius > Enteromius radiatus. The sequence continues at coordinate 207,814 of JAUCMS010000135.1, read as the reverse complement.
ATGAGTCCATAATGCATAATAACTCTTGCTCCTGTGAAAAAGTTCATCTCCTTTTGTCTCTCGCATCACAATCCAGCACATATATGTTTAGAGCTGTTTTAGATCTGTGCAGATTTCTCTCCTGATTCAGACCAGAACACTTTTTTTTTATTAGTTTGATCTCCTGTCTTCTCCAGATGTTAACTGATGGACTGGAGAGCTGTGGATTATTCTGATGTTTTTGTCATACTCTCATTCTCACGGCACCCATTCACCTGATGAAGAAACAAACTCATCCCGATCTTGGGCAGACTGAAGGGGAGGGCATTTTCAGCACAGTTTTAGTGAACTCTTCCTTTAATGTGTGCGTGCGGCTGAAATCAAAGGAGTCCGTGTGATCTGGAGTGTTGATGTAGATCTTGTGGATTCACCTTCAGTGACAGAAAGCTGCTTGGCCTCATTAATCACTATTGACAATGGACCGTGGAGCATTTTCACCCATCAAATCTTATCTAAAATGCTAAAGTGACACACCTGTAGACAGCTGTAAGAAGCTGTGTGACCCACGTACACATACTGGATGGTGTTCATCTAAAACATACTGTGCAGAACATTTACACAGCCTGAAACTGCCCAGGTCTAAATGAACTCAGTGAGACATTGATGTAAAAATGTATATGATACGTAAACATATGCCTTATCTCAAGCTCAGAACAGAGTCTGCAGGATGGACCTGAACTTGTTTTACATAAAAAACACAACTGACCGTTTCTCTTGAAAACATGAAGGCACACACATCTCAGAACCCACAAAACACATGGAAAAATTTAACAGTTGTGAGAGGAGTCACTTTTTTCCTCTGAATTGTGCACAATTAAACTGTAGTGCCTTTTATATAGTATAGAGGAGGCACCGAGGCTGTAATAAACTATATCTCTCATATACGATGTCTGGGTGTCAGGTGTCCGGTCACATGAATGCTTTGTGTTTTGTCCATTTTAATTTATTTCTTTTGGTTTTTTGTGACTTCAAGTTGTGTGCATATACAGTAAAAAGTGTCACAACTAGCCCCAGTCTCCACCATTGGTCTATTTGTATAATAATGTTCAACAAGGGTTTTTTTTTTTCTTTCTTTTTTAATTGTATTTTAAGTTATGTAAAAAGATACAAAGAGATACAATCATGCAACCTGACACACAATCGACTTGTTATATATTAACAGGTCAGTCCGTTGGTTGCCTGTCAAGCAATAATAATAATATTAAAAATAATAAGAATAAATACACTTTTTTTTTTTTTTTTAATTAATGAAGAAAAAAATCGCCGTGTCGCTAAATAAAATGTTATTCTAGCATGGCCTGGGTCATGACGAAACATGATCCACAACTTTAATTTTGGCACACGGCGGTCTGTGATTGGCGCATCAGAATCCTTCCTCGATAAGGATTGGCTGTTGGCGCACGGAGGCGGGACTTGAGGCGTCCGCAGCAGCACGCACAGAATGAGCTAGAAGAGCTGAAGAGCGAGCGCCGGGGATGTTTCATGCAGCGATGTTGTAGCTGCTCCCAAAAACGCACCTCAAAGACGTGTTTCTGTGGAAAGGATTTGAAAGCTGCTCACCGCCCAAACGCAGTCTTATAAAGTGAGTACACATCGCACTGAGATATAGGTAATGTTGAGATGAAAGCTTGTGAATGAAACAGTGTATCGATGCAGCGTCGCGTCACAGCCTGCGCCCAGAAACCTTGTTACAGTTGTAAATGAGATTTGCAGTGAATTATTTCAGACTAGAGCTGTAATACTGCGTGAATATAGCAGTCAGTCAGTCAGTGCAGACGCTATTGGGCATCTTTGATCTGGCCTACATACAGCAGCATCAGCATCAGCCCATGAGCAAACATCACACAGGAAGAGGAACTGATGTTTCAGGTCACACTGGGATCCAGAGCCATGAGAGCTGGAGTCAGGCTGGATGCTGTTGAGTCTCAGGGCTCTTTCGTGTCACATTTATCACAGGTGGAGATAATAAAGTTCCCTTCTCTTGTTTACATTTGCAGCATATATCAGGAATAATCAGGTTGGATGTAAATTTCAGTAGTTTAGCAAGAGATTTCTCTCTAACATGGTTTGTCAAAACCCCTCTCCAGTAATTATAAACTACAGTAATCTTTTCCAGATCTGGAAAACTAGAGAAAAAGAAATCAGAATATGGAAGAGTATTTGCGTTTCCAGACTATTGCCCACATTTAGTTTATTTTTATTAATAGTAAATTATATAAGAAGAGTGTTTTCATGGCAGCTGTTAGTGATTCTCTACTGATGATTAAATGTAGCAGAAAGGTTATTGTTGACATGCAGAATTGTATTATTTTGGGTCAGGATGTGCTGCTCGTGGCCGCTGGTGTCTGTGCTGGTGCTCTGCTCGCTGCTGTCTGTGGGGACGGTGAGGACGGCTCCCTGTCAGACCTGCCGCACACTCACTGACCGCTTCATCCAGGTCTGCCTCTACTCATCCACTGCCTAACTTCAGTCAGATTAAACCGCATATGCAGGCTTTGAAGCACGGCTGCTGGTCCTGAGCTGGAGGTGGTCTCTTAGGACCAGCTTAAACCAGCAGCAATGCTTCAAAACACACCTAACCAGCATATGCTGTTTTAATGATTCATTCATGTCATAAAAAACAAAAACACACGCAGATGAAAAAGACAAATGTCAGCACACTGTGTTTCAACCAGTCAAGTCTTCATCAGACACAGTCCCATCCTTTTTGTAAACAAACCTTCTAGAGCTGAAAATTTAGCCATCGGTTTAATTAATAGTAAATGTGCAGAGATCTATCTTTTAGTTTTATATGAACGTTCATTATATACACTAGTGCTGCCAAATGATTAATCATGATTCATCGCATTTTTCTTCACATAATATATGCTACATAATATTATATTTCTATATTAAATATATTTATATATAATACAAATGATGCAAATATAAATATACATGTAAATGTTTTTGAAATATACATAATGCACAGTACTACACATATATTACAGAAACCACCTTCAATTTGGATGCATTTAATTGCAATTCATTGTTTTGTTGCACTAATATACAAAACGTATAAATAATAAATAAATCTATATCAATACATTTCAATATAACATATTAATATAAAAGTCCTAAAACTTGCAGAAAACTGAAATTATTTGCAAGTATATTGTGAATATACACCGGTGTGTAATTCATGTATAATTCTCTAAACCTTCAAGGGTTTGGAGCGAACAGCCAATAAGAATTTCGGAGGAGGCAACACGGCTTGGGAAGAGGAGAAACTAGCGAAATACGCTCGCAGGTAAACATCGGAACGGATCTGACTCCCAGCGTTATCACAGAGCACTGCCGTCCTCACATATATGATCTGAGTGTGTGTGTGTGTGTGTGCGCGCAGTGAAACCCGTCTGCTGGAGATCGTAGAGGCTGCGTGTGAGAAGTCAGACTTCGACTGTAACAGACTGCTGGAGCAGATCGAGGACCAGGTGGAGACGTGGTGGTTTCACAGGTGCCTGTCCTCTTTTGTTTAAGAGTGATGTACATTTTTTTTACATTTTTGCACTGAGCCATGCTTCACTGACACTGAAGTTTTTGATGACTGTGAACAAAGAGTGTCTGGTGTCCTTGATTCTGTTATTAAAAAGAGAAGGACTGGCCAAACAGGTTCTGTTCAGAGTATAAGATGACTACTTGTATATCGTGAGAGATTAAATTATTATCTGTTTACTCTGAGTAAACTCACCTGGATGAGTGCTTAAGTGTTGTGTAAGAAGTGAAGTGTGGAAAGGGTTATCTGACATGTGAGGTGTTGTGTGTGAGCTTACAGACAGCAGGAGGCTCCAGACCTGTTCCAGTGGCTGTGCATCGACGAGCTCAGACTGTGCTGCCCACCTGGACACTACGGGCCTGAATGTGCAGGTGAACACACACACACACACACACACACACTCCTGTAGTGTCTCCATGTGTTCTGGGGTCTCTCCATAGGTGTAATGGTGT
>JAUCMS010000135.1:110426-132876 GCA_032357445.1 Enteromius radiatus | reverse complement strand
GCAATACCACATACAGTCTGTACAGTAGAAACACCATTACACCTATGGAGAGACCCCACAAGGATGGCAAACCAGACAGTTGTGTGTGTGTGGGTGTGTGTGGGTGTGTGAGGGAGAGAGTGTGTGAGAGAGACTGTGTGTGTGTGTGTGTGTGTGTGTGTGTGTGTGAAAGAGTGGGTGTGTGAGGGAGAGAGTGTGTGTGTGTGTGTGTGTGTGTGTGTGTGAGAGTGTGTGTGTGTGAGGGAGAGAGTGTGTGAGAGTGTGTGATTGAGATGGTGACCTTTAATAGCCTCTTGCTGCATGCATGCTGATTGCAGAAGCAGGCGATTGCTTCATTGTGTCAAAATGTCCAAGAAGTGACATGACTCTTCTGTGGTTTGTGCTCCTCAGATCGAGAGGCTGGAGAGCGGTCTGGCGGCGGCGTGCGGGGCTGACGGGTCACTGCTGGGCTCGGAGGACGCCGGTCTCGACCCCCAGCGCACGCGGCAGGCCATCGCTCAGCTGCAGCAGAAGATCCTGAAGCTCACAGAGCAGCTGCGCATCGAGCAGGCGGCCCGCGACGAGAACGTGGCTGAATACCTCAAACTGGCCAGCAATGCCAGCGATAAACAGCAGAGCTCCCGCATCAAACAGGTACCACACCCGCTTACCTGTGTGCACATATACATGAATATATTGAATGATATATATCGCACAGCCCTAGTTTTTTGTGCATCCCTCAAAAATAATACACAGCTTCACTCTGTGTGTGTGCTTGATGACTGTGTAAACAATAACATCTCGCTCATTGGTGTGTTGATAGATCTGCATTGGTAAATTGCCCATTTAGAAATGAAAACACTTTAGTGTGAACAGGGCCATATTCTGCTTCTTTGCTCACGTCTGGCTCTCCTCCCTCCCTCCACATTGCCTCCTTTCTCAGGTGTTTGAGAAGAAGAACCAGAAGTCTGCGGCGAGTATCGCCCAGCTGCAGCGAAAGCTGGAGCACTACCACCGGCGCCTGCGTGAGGCGGAGCACAGCGGCGTACAGCGGCAGCCCAAAGACGTGCTGCGCGACATGCAGCAGGGCCTGAGGGACGTGGGGGCCCGGGTCATCACCGGCCTCAGCGAAGGGGTGGTGGACAGCTTGCACTCGGCTGCTGGGGCCGTGGCCTCCAAACCACGCGAGATCGCCTCGCTCATCCGGCACCGTTTCGGCAGCGCAGACAACATCAGCGTGCTGAGAGACGGCCCCGAGGAGCCCGAGGATGGAGCCGCCGCTCACCTGCAGTCCAGCCCCAAATTCGGCAGCGACGAGGATTGCTCCAGCGCCACCTCTGGATCCAACAGTGTGACAGGGGCCCCTGGGGGCCCGCCCAGCTCCAGGGGGAACACGCTGGAGCGGGGCCACAGCGGTGGCATGGACATGCTGATGCAGGAGCTGCAGGAGCTGCGAGATGCTCAGACGCGCCTGGAGGAGACGCTGGAGAGTGTGAGGAGTGGATCTATGAAGGAGTGCAGGCTAGTGATGCAAGCGCTGCAGGAGGAGAGGTTCAGGTACACACACACACACACACACACACAGTCTAGAGTCTTCTCTCCAGAGTTTGATTCAGAACCTCAGTCATACTGGACAGTCAGTAGCAATCCAGCTCTGTGACAGCTTCCTGTTTGCTTTTAGTACAATTGCTGACAAAATGTTTGAACTGTGTATAAGAGAACTGATGCTTTAGTTTTTTTTTCTCCAGTAGTCAAAATAAAATGGATTTATTTTTCTTGCCACAGCTACCTGATAATATGGGTCTAAATACATATATAAATCAAGTCTCCATTATTTATATAACACCTTTTTACAGTGTAGATTGTGTCTAAGCAGCTTTACCGTATTAAACAGGGAAATGGTGTGTTGTTCTCCTGTTCCCAGACAAAAACAGCAGTCTAATTCTAACCTGCTACAAAGTCAGATTGTGCAGAGGACTCAACTGGGGACACCTGTGGAATATAATACAATAAGAGCTCACTCAAATACAGAGGCACTAAACCATTCAGGGTTTTATATCAAGACTTTAAAATGTGTACACGGAGCCAGTGCAGTGTTGACGGATCCGAGCTAAGCTGGTGGTCTGTATACAGTAGCCAGTACAAAGATCACAGGAGATTTATAACTATCACATGTTTCTCTAGATACTGTTACATGCAGCACCATCACTTCAAACCAATATATAAAAAGCTATTAGAAACATTAATATCATGATATCCTGTAATGCCGGAAACCACGTGTATTGTGAAAAGCGCCTGCTCATGTTAGTTATTCATCTAATATTTTGATGTAGCATTTTCCATGTATCAGAAACAGATTTTTGGGTCGTGACCTTCCAGATTTATGGTCCTGAAATAGACACAGATTAGGCTTTTTCCTCTTAAATGGTAAACGTTTGAGATGGAGAGAGAAACAGAGGGAGAGAAATGAAAGGACAAACATATTTCTGCCCTAAATGTCCAGACTGCGGTCAAGCATTTTTCTGTTGGCTTGTACTTACGGAAACACAAAAATAGCTGAAAAACCAACATGCTGTCAAACGAATGGATCTGAGGTTTTGCAGTAGTAAACAAATGCATATATAAATGAGTTCTCACGCTCTTTTAAAATGACATGTCAAATCTTGACATCTAAATATTTATTTGATTTCAGAGCCTGTATCATGTTTAAGTGCATTTAAATGGAGTGTTTAAAAACTGATCCATCAGTCAAGAGTTTGTGGTTTTATCTCTGAACTTTTTCACGCTTTGAGATGTGTACTTGATTAATGACCCAAACATGCACAAGGTCTTGTTCCCTCACATAGACACACTCTCCTGCAGATTCACACTTGTGTTTCTTCTGCTGTTTCTGTAGGTGCGAGCGCTTAGAGGAGCAAGTGAATGATCTGACGGAGCTCCACCAGAATGAGATCCTGAACCTCAAACAAGAGCTGGCCAGCATGGAGGAGAAGATCGCGTACCAGTCCAACGAGAGGGCCCGGGACCTGCAGGTATGGCCCCAGAGGGATACTAGCTATAAACTGCTTGACTTGTGAACGACACATGAATGTTTCTTCATCAGGTTTGTAGAAATGTATCTCATCAATGGATGCTCTGCAGTGAATGGGTGCCGTCAGAATGAGTGTCTGATTAAAAAACATCCGAATAATCCACAGCACTCCAGTCCATCAGTTAACATCTGGAGAAGACACAAGATCAAACTAATCCAGCATTGAGGTGTTAAAATCATTAAGATGATATAGTCTTTTCCATCATTAAGATGTCTATAATATATAGAGTTCATAATGTGTAATAACTCTTCCTCCAGTGAAGAAGTGTTCTGGTCTGAATCAGGAGAGAAATCTGCTCAGATCAGATCTAAAACTGCTCGAAACTAACTACCTCCAGAGGGCGCAGCCTTCTTAATCAGACACAGCTATGGACATCTTAAAGATGGAAATGATTAAATCATCTTAATGCAGGATTAGTTTCAGCTTCTGTCTGCTCCAGATGTGAACTGATGGACTGGAGTGCTGTGAATTTTTGTTTTATCATCTGTTTGGACTCGTTCTGACGGCACCCATTCACTGCAGAGCATCCATTGCTGAGACACATTTCTACAAACCTGATGAAGAAACAAACTCATCCTGATCTGGGATGGCCTGAGGATGAGCACATTTTGTAGCACATCTTGATTTTTTTTTCCCATTACTCCTACTGAAGTCCAAAGCTTACTCCGTTTGAGATGTTATTATCATCACAGTTGGAGGTAAACAGAAGGCTATTTTAGTGCAGGAGTGTAGCGGTCAGTGTGAGGCTGACCTGCGGTGTGTGTGTGTGTGTGTTCAGGAGGCTCTGGAGGCGTGTCAGACGCGGGTCTCTAAGATGGAGCTGCAGCAGCAGCAGCAGCAGGTGGTTCAGCTGGAGGGTCTGGAGAACGCCACGGCTCGCACCCTCATCGGCAAGCTCATCAACGTGCTGCTGGCCCTCATGGCCGTGCTGCTGGTCTTCGTCTCCACCGTGGCCAACTGTGTGGTGCCCCTGATGAAGACGCGCAGCCGCTCCGTCTCCTCGCTGCTGGTGTTCCTGCTGCTGGCCGTGCTCTGGAGGAACTGGGACGCTTTCTCAGGACACACCTCCCGCCTCCTGCATGCGCCCCCATGAGAACGCCCCGGAGAACTGCTTTCAGACACATGTGTTGCACAGAGTTTCCAATGCCTTGGGTGCATTGCTCTTGAATGAAGTTGATATTGATATCGTTTGTACAGCGGGTAAAATAAGCTTTGAACACATCACCATTTCTTTTAGTTAATGTTTTCACTAGAAATTTGGTAAAACTGGTAACAACCCAAGTAATCCATACATGCAAAGACATCAAGTAAGTTCAGACATGAAGTTATGTGTAATAAAATGGAATGATGAAGAAGAACGAGAGGAGCATGGAAAGCAGACTCCAGCTTAAATCAGAAGGAGATGGTGCTCCTCGTCAGTGGAAATTAATATTAGCTGCTTCAGTCCTGACGCCTACAGTACCAGGAGGATGAAGATGATCCAAACACAGCCGAGGAAGCTCTCAGAGACAGAAAATAGAGCTGCTAGAATGACCAGCCGATCACCTGACTTCAGTCCAATAGAAAATAGGTCATAGAAGAGACTCACAGAACCTTCTAGATCTGAAGACTCTGCGGAAGACACCTGAGCCAAACATGAGACTAGTTTCTCCTTCAGGAGGAGTCTTCAAGACTTCAGTGGTTCTCCCTGTCAGTCCACTCCATCACACAGAACTGCACTTCTTTCTTCTCTTTGTATGTCTGGATTACTTCAGCTGTTACCTACATCTGGAGAAAACATCATGACCACAGCACCTTCAGAGAAATAGTGATGTGTTCAAGACATATTTTACTGGATTTCTAACATGATTTAGTTGAATGTAGCGTTCTGCATTAGCGCGTACTGTCTTCATTTCCTCAGTGTTGTGAGGAAACACTCTTTCTTCTGCTCAACACAAAGGAGACGGTTCGGAGACTCGATGATGACGAGCATTTGAATGAACAGAAACTGTGAAATGTTAGCGCATGGAAAAGAGCTGTCCTGTAACTTCTCCTTCTGCGTTCAGTGAAAGAACAGCAGCGAAGGTGTAAAAGATGATGAGCTTGAATGTTTGGATGAAGCGCTTCTTCTGAAGGAGGGTTTCACATCTTGAGTCTCCTGCGTGGAACCTGGAGATGGACAGAGCAGAGATCATCCTTACTCTGCTTTCGTTACTCTTGTTATTTTCAAGAAGTCTAAGGATGTTGGCCGTTTACTAGCATTATCTGATGTATGAAACACTGTTTTAAATGAAGTATTAATTTATTGAATATTGCACCGCCTTACGAGACCTGTGACTGACAGCAGAGAACTCTGCTACTGCTGATTGATAATGTTTATAATATCAAAATACAGTATTTCCGATGTATTTGATGATATTATGGTTAGTTTAGGTTAGTTAGTCTACTGTAGTGGTGGATCAGGACTGCTCTTATGAGTTTAGACCGCTGTGTGTGTTTGATCATGAGCTGACCAAATCTACTCACCCCTCGTTCAGATTCTTATGAATTATCGCACGTCTAACTGTACAGTAATGTGTAATAGTTTTCAGTGGTTTAATGATCCTCAGGGGAAAGTCCTCTGCTGAAGCTGTATTACGCTGCCTGTGTGTGTGTGTGTGTGTGTGTGTGTGAGAGACAGAGAGATTTTAAACCATTCTAGTGCCTTCTCTTGATAACTTTTGTAATAAAGATGATTTCTGACTAGAGCTTTTTCATTCTAATACATAGAAATGTAAATCTAATTACAGTTTTAACATGTTGTGTCAGTCTTCATTTAACAAGGAGAAAATTATGAAAACACAAAATAGACTTGGGGTTTTCCTTCTTTTATTTTTACAGAGGCATAGAATAACAGTAAAACTCTCAATAGCTGAGAATAACTGTCCAGAAGGCCTGTCCACATCGTGTCCATCTTCATTCAGGATGGGGTCAGATCCAGACCATCCCCAGCGAAGGACCGTTTGTTATCTCCATAGTTGTAGTGGATTTTTTCACCGGTCTGAATGTCCCGTGTGGCCATGAAAAGTATGATGGGTTCATCCTCCACAAAGTGCAGTCTAGGACTGATGTTGGCGCGTTTAGCAGAGTGTTTAATTTGTCTGCCGAACGTACTTTTGTTTGGATGGCAGTCACAGCGCTCCTTATGAGCATCCAAACACATGCCCTGTCCGTTCCTGTTGGTAAAGAAAAACAGATGCCCAGCTCGTGCCTCGTTGTTCTGGTGGATCTGCAGTCCCTCGTCCCTGGAGATCAGCCGGCCGTGGAAGTCACAGATCACCTCTCCACAAGCAAACGGCCTGGTGGTGACCACACCGAGACCCTGGCCTTCTCTGTCCATCAGCTGCAGGCCTCTCCAGCACTGCCTGCCTCTCATCTGACGGACTGATTTACTGTCGGTCGGTGCCTTGGTGCTTCGTGGAGGCTTCCAGTCCTTCATAACTTTAGCAGCATCTGGCACGTTCTCCATCCATTGCTGCTGCTCAATCCAGCTGTGCACTTTGCTCTCTGATGGCCGAGATGCCCCAAAGGTATCTGCAGAAACAAGATGATATTGATTTTTGTTTATTGCAGGACAACAATGGGGATTTTCATTAGGCTCAATTTGTGAAATGTGGTACAGGGAGCATGCAGAAATTATTTTTACACTTTATACTTTCTTGTTTTTTTGATAATGGCTAAAATACAAGGAACAAAGCAGAGGACCTACTACCGAGCCTTGTGGCACACCATACTTAACTTTTTTATTCCAAGTATAAAAACATTTGAGAACGAAAAGATATATTATTTGACATGCAGCACTAGTTTATAATCTAATTAAAGTGCTTCTTTTGCTGATCACCCCTGACTGGGTCGCCTGGGTGAGGGTGTTTGATGATTAAAGACCCGAAACACCCCATGACCTCGGGTTCATCACTGATGATGTGTCCAAGTAGCACCGAGAGGTGTATTTAAGAACTGGTAAAAACTAGATTCCAGTAAACGTTTACCGTTACATATCTCCAGCATGTTCCAGCCCCAAAATGCATAATATTTTAAGTAATACTTTGTGGCTTACATATCTATTTTCTTTTAAATAAAAATGTTTTGAAATGTATATTTGGGACACAAAAATGCCAAAGCTGATGTAATACCCAGGTATAGAATATGAGTTTTGTATATCTGAATGAACACCTTACCAAGGACAAGATTCTGACGGAGTTTCTTTTGATTGGCGCACCAAAGTGAAAGGCTATGGCTCTCGTATTTCCTTGAGATGTACATTCTTGTGGCTCTTTCTGGAAGCGCTGCATGCACCGTTACTGGACGCAACATCTTCAGCAAGCAAAAAGCTGCATTCGCATTCATCCATGTGGGCTCAGGACTAAAGAAAGAAAAGTGTGGTCAGGATACCTGAAGGATTGAGAACAGGGTGGAAATCATACAATAAAGCAGCAGCAGGACTGGGCTGAGCTCTCTCTGTACCTTAGGAGTTTCCCCTCGTCCGTCAGATTATAGTTTTGTATGGCAGTATGTACAAAAGATCTGGCCATATTGCTGGTGATGCTTGGGACACGATACCTGTAAACCAGTTTTAAAGTTTTACAAATGAATAAAATGGAAGGAAAAAATAAATCAATAAAATTATTTTCAGTGCACTCACATATCATGCAGCCTCTTCAGATCTTCAGAGGGATTGTCAGCTGGATTCCCTGAAGATGACGTGAAGAACTTCTCAGCTTTACCTAAACTGCATCTGGGGTTTCTCCTCTCGACCATCTCTGAGCGATATTCATAGTAACTATCAAACCACTGTGTGATGGACGGAAGAGCATGTTGTGAGGTTCTGAGAGATCCAAGCTGCTTCATTTTAAAATCATTTATTAATAATCTTACCAGTTCCTCCTCGTTTGACAGGACGAAGAAGGCGTTGCATTCCTTTACTTCCACCATGGTTCGTTCACCATTTCCCTCAATGTATGTCCGCTCCAGCCAATCAGAAACCTACAAAATTCAGACAAATAATCTCTGAGTCAGACAGTAAAACTGACCAGATTTAACAACATCACCTACAATCATGTGGGTCAATGACATCATTAGCTACAGTGTCAAAAGCACAGAAAATTCTCTAAAAAACACATGAAAATTTGACTTGATTGAACATATTTACATTTCTATGCATTAGTCATTTGTTTTAGTTTTTTTCATTTCTGCACTAAAATCCATATTATTTGGTATTTCTGGTATAAGTGTGTAAGTCCATGTAGAGGAGGTGATTGTCACTCACAGTCATATTCTTCACCACGTCTGGTTCTTGGAGGAACCACAGCATCACTAAGGCCTCCAGGTAATACAGCACCAGCTGCTCCTCTTTTCTACTCAGTTCTTTGAGCTTCTCTACTTTAGCCATGACTTTCAAGAAATCGCTTTCAGCAGACTGCAAGATGCACCAACACTGGTGTGCTGAAAGAACCCTGTCGGAGAAAAGTGAAGAACATCATCTCTATGAGGAAGCAAGCTTGTGTGCAAGGAGAGGTGTAGGGTTCAGGTAAATGCATATAAATTACAGTTTGTACTGTAGAAAAAACATTACACTTATGGAGAGTGTACATGTGATTCTTTTTTTTTTTTCTTTGTTTAACAGAAAACTTGCCATGCAGTGCAATAAAATAAGACATTTTGCTAACAAATGAACTGAAAAAATTGTAAACATAAAATTTTGCAAACAGTTTTTTTCTGTTTTGTAATGAACTCAGATGTAATAAACAGTTTGAGTGGAAACTTACCCCACAGAAGCCATTCCAGCGTCCTGATATCTCTGAATGTGGAGAAGGTGAAGACGTCTGAGAGTGTGCTGAGATACACAAGAGATCTGATGGAGTCTGTGTGCTGCGGAGGCTTTAAATGATCAGCGCAGAAGAACAGACGACCAATCCTGAGCCACCGCCTGACGAGCTCATTAGCATTAGAAGATGGTTTCCATTCACGCTGTAACGGCCCTGATTCAATGACCCATCACGCTAATGGAGCAGACCAATACAGCTGAAATCATCCAAGAAGGGCCATCCGAATGAATGCTTCATCTGTTATTGAAAAGCGTTACTCAAAGACTAAATCAGCTTTAATGCATTAGTTATATCAACAAATGTAATGTTAAGGATCAGGTTAAGTAAGGTTTTCTCTCCATCTAACAGCGTAATCAACTCAACCCATACTAAACCAGTGTATATTATATAAGGGAAAATACAGAAGCTATCTATCTATCAGCTGGAATATTATAGATATGTAAAACACAAACATGTTTTAGAGTTTTGCTCATCTTGATGTTTTACAGGAAAATAAAAACAGTACACACACATTAAGCTAAAGAGTTTCAGTGTGACTCTCTAAAGATGAGTCCAGCTCCAGACAGATTGATCACAGCTATTAGCACGTCATCCTCTGCGTTTATCAGCTGAAGCAGACAACAGCAGTGATCTGCAGCCTGCTGGACGTGCCAAGTGTTCTTGAAGGTGCAAACTGCTGCTGTTGTGACACTAAAGCCATGTTCATGAATGTGTGCTGATGATCCGTTCACAGTATTGAGCCAAACAGATCTTTTACTGAAAGTGGATAAATATTTCATTTAAAGGAATTAAATAAAGGGATGAAATGAATTGTGGATGGATTTGGCTGGTCGGTAAGTGATGTTTCTGTTATAGTACACTGGTTTGTTGAGTGTGGAATATGTAATATAAAGAAACTGAGACCCCACAGAGTCACGCAGTAACTCTTTGCTTTCATGACACTATATTTGGTTTGGAAGAACATTTCGATTGCTTTTATTTGAAATAAATCTTGAACGTGAGATAAAACCTATAAAACTGAGTATTTACACAATAATACTAGAATACAATTTTAATTTTGATAGACACTTTACAACAAATCTACAAATACAACAAACCTTTAATAAAAGGCTAAATATCATTTTGTCCAGCCAGCATCTGAGAATTCAGAATAGTTTTATGGAAACTATTAACTTTGCCCATCATGAGCCTAAATGAGCCCTAGAGTGTCCTGGGAGCTGTTTAAATGTCCATTTTGTTGTAAATGATTGGTTATTGGTTCTCTGTGTTTTCACTTGACTAGTACACAGTTTAGCGTGTTACTAATGCTTCACATTACAATAAAAGTTAGTTTTTAACATAATGGTATTTTAGAAAATAACCAACTAAAATCAGCATCCACTGTTTCTATGGGATAGTCATTTTTACAGTAGGCTTAAGAATCCAGTAATGTAGCGATGCATATGATCTCACAAGCGCTAAATGGGCTAACATAAATATTTAGGCTATGCAAGATAGCATGTTTATTTTCTTCTGAAATGTGGCCCATATTCTCAAGGGTCTGTGTTCTCATGATCTGGTCTGTTTTGTCCACCAGGTGGTGATATTATATAACAGAGACTCCTGTTTGATAAACACATACAGGAACTTTTCCTAAATAAATAGCCTATTACTACCCGCTTCTTCTGCTTTAGGTGTGTTTTTCTTCTGAACAATCAAGTGAAAGCTGATCGAGTGAATGCTAGCTCTAAATTATACCAGATCATCATTAGTCATTATCCACGTGACAAATATATCATAAGATTTTTTTTTTATTGTTCTTCGGCATGATTGTTACATTTCTTTAATGAATCTGACGTCTTCGTGTTCAGTTATAGCTGGACTGCCCGCGGCGCGCTATCAGACCGGAAGCAGCTGCTCCGCCGGAGGGAAGAGGAGGATGTGAGGCTTTGTATCTCACTCTGGCATTGTTTTCCTCTTCCTTTACAGCACAACTTTATTTCTCCTGACGGGTTTCACCGTCTGAAACTCTCTGAACCCTATAGGGTTTGATTCAAAGTCATGTGAATGTAGGCTACATGCTACAGGAACCAAGAGAAGAACTTCAGCAAGTTTTAGTCCTTTAGTCAGCAGTTCGACATTTAAAACCGCGATTTTTAGGCATAGAAAATAGATAATGTTTTCTAAAATAGGATTTGTAATGGTGATCATTTCCCACCCTAGCTATTATAAACTTGCAAATTATATTTTTCGTGTGCAATAATCATAAAAAGATGTCGAATCTGTCATGTCAGTTCACTTCTGCTATCACCCCTTAGTTTCTGTTTCTAATTGGTGTGCTATTCATATGCAGAAATGGACTTTTACGTGCATATGGTACGCGATCAGTAGAGTAAGTGGTGTGGGGTAATAAGCGCGTATTATATGCACGCCAGCAAACTGCGCGTCACGTGCACAAGAAAATAGCGTGTTATATGCACACCAACGCAGATTTCTGTGTAGAAATATCAAGACAAATAGAAACAGAAACTAGTGCTATTAATATGCATTTTCATGAGACTGGGGCATGCTGTGCTTCCCAATCTTCATGAGGAACAAATCATGTTAGCTTGTTTATTTGCACTGTAGCCCTGAATCTCTGTTGAGTGTATTGCGCCAGTAGCCCTGTTCATCCAGGACCAGAAGGACTGTTATCAGATTTTATTTATTTCACTACTGTTGAACATTTAAAAAAATCTAGTCAAATACTATTACTCATTTATTTGATAGTCACTTGTTTGTGGTAGCCTAACTGTATATTCTGTTTAATTATCTTTTCTCAACTTTAATTATTTTTGCATACAATGATTTGAAATGATTAGAAACAAAAGCCCCTTGCCGCCCTGCCACAGAGAGTACAAGTCTCGGAGAGCACAGGGGGCAGAGAGTCATGTTATGGATATAGTTTTTCATACTCAATTATTCTGAGTTCTGTTTCCTGTGAAATATGTATGAGAGCACACACACGCTGGTGTCATGCACATATGGCAGCACTTGAGCTTGTCTCGCTCTGCACTATGCTGTGGATCACAGGGCCCCGGCTGGATCTGTGTGACTAATTGGAAAGATAAAGGAACATGAGGACCAGGTGAAAGTTCAATAACTCACTTACACACAGACTGCTACGCTCCACAGCCACAGCACAGACCCTCAGAGCTCTCCTTGAGAAGCTTTTACAATCAAATAACCCCAAAGGTTCTGTCTGACAGAAGAATTTGGAAAGATACGCACATGTTTATGTTAGTAAGCTCATCTTATTACCATTTCATATCAGGATATCAGTCAGTCCTCACATAAAAATCACCCAAACGTGTAAAGTATCAGGTTTAAATAGAAAAACATGATCTGGCCAGTTCACGGCCCATTTAGTGAGTTCCTGCTCACTCAACAGGTTTCACCATGGATTAGTGAAGACATTTTTTATTTGTGAGTTTGCATGTTTTTCAGACCTGCACACACACACACACACACACACACAGCGGATCTGCAGTCCTTTCGATTATCTCTGTGCTTTTGCTGTAAATTGAACACAACAATAATTGAAATCAGTGTTTTATCTTCTTATCCGTTACTGAAGAGCACAGTGAAACCATGTACAGCTCAAACAGAGAGTGCGATAGATCCACCCAAATGCAGTTTTCTAGTGGATGATTTCTTGTTATTGAGTTTTTTTTTGCTGGTGCTCATAAACAGATTGTAATCGTGTGCTGTTTTTAACGCTAATCTCAGCGTAAATATGTGTGATAATCAGTTTGCCGTGCTGCTTTCCCGCTTTTTAGAATCAATTATGTAGTGAGCAAAAGCCTCTCTGGAGCCCGAGCATTCTCTCATCCAGTTCTCCAGAGCGTCACCGCCCCATCCAGACCCACTTCTCGAGGAGGACTTTTCAAACGGGCTCAAGTTCTGAGGAACACGGGCGAGTCGCGGGCAATTCTCTAAAGTAGCAGCAAAGTACCTAATATTCGCAACAAATATATATTTCTCTGCCGATTAGCACACTTTACACGGCGAGGCACGGCGAGTTTCTCCAGAGAGAATCGGATCTCTGTAAGGAAACGGAGGCTCGAAGTCACGTCATTCGTCAGGAAACGGTCTTTCCTCCCGGAGAGCTGCGCTCTTTTCCGCTGGCTCAATGCGCCTCTCCGTCCAGAACCCGCGGAAGCCAGCCAGAAGGAAAAATGCCTCCTTCTCTAAAGGACAGACGCTCTCTGCGGCTCTTAACGGCGGCTCTCGTCGTGTTTCTGACGGCTCTCCAAGCGCGCACGGCAGGCGCGCTCCAGATCCAACAGGCGTTTGCGTCTCCTAACCGCACCAATAACTTCGTGGTGGACGCGGCGTCGCGTCGCGTGTACCTGGCCGCGGTCAACAGCCTGTTCCAGCTGAACGCCACGCTCGTCAGGGAGGTGGAGACGCGCACGGGACCGGTGCTGGACAACCCGCTGTGCCACGCGCCGCAGCTGCCGCAAGCGACATGCGAGCACCAGAAGACGCTCACCGACAACCACAACAAGCTGCTGGCGCTGGACCACGGGCAGGGCGTGCTGCTGGCCTGCGGATCCGTGTTCCAGGGTTTCTGCGAGCTGCGCGCCATGGACAACGCGTCGCGACTGGCCGTCCGGTTCCCGCAGGACGGCGCCACCGTGTTCCCCAGCATGCTCAACATCGCGGCCAACCACGAGAACGCGAGCACCGTGGGTCTCGTTTTCCGGAGTCACGGCGGCGCGGCGCGGCTGCTGGTGGCAGCGACCTACACGGGCGTGGGGAGCGAGTATTTCCCCAAGAACCACAGCAAAGAGGACCTGCGCTTCGAGAACACGCCCGAGATCGCCATCCGCTCGCTGAACACCAAGGACCTCAGCCGACTTTTTACCTACGACATCAACCCCTCCGAGGATAACGTGTTCAAAATTAAGCAGGAGGTCAAGCAGAAGAACAAGCTCAACTTCGTGCGCGCCTTCATGCACAAGAGCTACTCGTACATCGCTATCAACAACGACGCGAACGCGGGTGTGAAGGAGAGCCAGCCCAACAGCATCCTGGCGCGCATCTGTCTGGACACGGACGCGCCGCGCAGGTCCGCGGAGAGCCGCAAGCTCACCGAGTCCTACATCCAGATGGGCCTCCAGTGCGGCTCAAGTGGGAACATCTACAGCCGCCTGCTCTCCATCTACCCCGCGGACATCAGCAGCAGCAGCAGCGGCAGCACCGAGCCCTATCTGTTCGGGGTGTTCGGCCAGGCGGGCGGCCAGGCGGCCGTGTGCGCCTTCCGCGTGCTGGACGTGGAGGAGAGGATCCGCCAGGGCCGCCGCAACTGCTCCAGCGGGCCCAACAGCAACGTGCAGGTGCTGGACAGCGTCATCCAGGGCTCCGGGGCCGAGTGCGAGCACAAAGGGGCCATCAAGGTGAGAGCGCGCGCTACAGGAGCCTCCGTGACTATGATAACACAGATTCACACCCGAGCACCGCGTCTGCTCTGAAAACACGCTGAAGTTATCGTTTATACGTGAATGCGCGTCAACCAGTGAGCATACTTACGAGTAGAGTTATTATGTGAATATTTGCACTTTCAAATTGAAATTACTTGCAGGAGCGATTCAAACTGAAACAACTGTAAAACAAAAAAAACAAGAGACTAGAAATAGCGGCAAGTTCCAGGACATAAACCAAACCTTTATGTTTTATGGATTTGATGACAAATGTCATGACTGAATGGCTTTTAAAAAAAGTTGTCAGTCAAAAAAGTTGCAAAACTTAATAACTGCGCCAAAGACCTGAGCTCATGAACGTGCATTTCAGTGATTTTATTTAACACACTAAATATACAGAACGGGCTTTGGCCTGTTATATGCACGCGAAACAAAGCTCGTATCATATGCACGCCAAACACGTTTGTATTGAATGCTTGCCAAAGTCAGTTTCTGCTATAAATAACACGTGTGGAGCTTTCTGAAAGCCCTTCTGGAAAATCAGCTAAAACCAGCTTCAGATGGTTATTTGGGTTCTAAACCTAATTCTACAAAATTATAACGGCATTAAAATCACAGCCAGCATTTTGTGTTATCTTTAAAACACTGTTCCCATTTATCAAGTAAAACACTGCTAGTTTACTTTTAGGAGGGTATCATGATAAGCTTTAATTTATGAAAAAAAAACCCTGCTTTTTTTGAAGATGTTCATGAGCTGATAATCACTAATAGAGTAGCAGTCTCTCTGATGTGAGTGATCTGTGAAGCTGATGATGTGTAAAGCTACAGAACTGAACGTCTTTATGTTTTAGTTAGCTAGTTAGTGAGCCTGGCGATATGCTGTGAACTCAAGACTGCGGATAAGATCATCTTGTCTTAAATGTCACACACCTGAGGTCAGTTCAATCTAAAACAAAAATCTTTATCATTTGCAGCAAAAGGCCATGAAGCAGATTCTGGAGCAGCTCGTTTCTGGAAAACATGCTGTTTTTATTACGTGAACATGAAGTTTTATCAGAAGCACATGCACGTCTGGTGTTTATTTAGCGTGGCTTTTGTGCTGTTGTCTTTGTTCTTTATGTAACTCGCTCTTTCCCATAAGGCCACACTGAGCCTGCTCGAGTGGAGGGACATCACAGCGGGCTGGGTTTGGGTTATGAGCGTGTAACACTGCTCAGCTCAGTGTGTCTGATAGATTGCAGTCTGAGGAGCGCAGGAGGTCACGGTGCTCAGGGGGAGAAACTCGTGAGAAAACTCCTCCGCCGAATTCTTTCTCTCCCCCGCTTGAGTTCCCGTCACCCTGCCATGAACCTCTCGCTCTGCGCTCGGGAAAACACACGTGTGAACACGGCTCTAATGAAGAACAACAATAGATTCATCAGCGTGTTAGAGGTTAAAGACAGCTGCATTCTTCAGATCATTCTCAGGCTAATTGCTTATTAGTGGTGTTAGATACAGCAGTGCTGTTGTTCATTTTTAGGGTTATGGATCTGAATAACCCCTGACCCTCATTAATCAGAGCCGTCCTGTGTGTGTGTGTGTGTGTGTGTGTGTGTGTGCTACAGGCGCTCACTGTCTGAGCCACTCATGCTTTTCATTTACATGACCGAGTGAACAGGTACACAGATCATAAAGAATGATCCTCATTCTGTGTTCCAGCTTTCTGTGGAGCAGCTGAACTGTGGAGCCGCTCACCTGCAGCACCCGCTGGCCCTGAGGAGGCCCCTGAGGGCCCGACCCATCTACGAGGCCCCAGGCCTCAGCTCTATTGCTGTGGACAACGTCCACAACTGCACCATGGTGTTCCTGGGGACCAACAGGGGCCGACTGCGAAAGGTAATGTGTAAAGCTGCTCGTTCAGGAAGGTCGTGTGAGCAAGGCTTTATTAATCACACCCTTTTACTAAAGCACTGTACAGGTGTACTCAGTTTAAAACACATAAAAACAAATATAAGACATAAGATCAAACCCTTGTGTCAGGCTCAGTGATCAGAAGCTCAAGAAATACATGTTGTTGTTCTTGTTGTTTTTTACACAAAACTATCATAGACAGAGCCCTAGATTAAGAGTAGTTAGCATGATTGCAGTCGAGACGCTGTGAAACCTGTTGCTGAAGTCACTGAAGGTTTGGTAAAGTTGATATGAAACAGAAGTTGCCATACTCTTTTCTTCCCTGTTGTGATGGATGTCTGAGTCAAACAGCTTGAGATTGGATTGGATGGCTGTGGTTTGCTAAACTGCTGTGATCTTGTGTGAGCGGCAGGCTTGTGGATCAGGGTTATATCAGTGGTGCAGGATGGGAAGTTAATGCTTTAAATGTAAAAGACACAAAAATGTGCGTTCACGATAAACAACTTTTTCCATCTTGATTTCGTTGGGGACTTTTATATGCATCACCATTTCCGAATCTGAATGCTGTACGATATCCTAAAAGCAAATACCACACTGCTAATATACTGTGACCATAAACAGATATTACAGCTAAGACAAACAAAAAAACTGGTGTATGATTAGTCAGCTGAATATATATCAAACCAGAGTGTGTATATAAAGTCTCTGAAAGATGATCGTGTGTGTGTTTAATGTTGAGATGAGCTGTGAACACACACGTGTTACTGCACATAGAAACACATGGCTTCAGATATTTGATCATGGGCTCTTAGAGGAGTTTGCCCTGTACACAAACCCTGTGTGAGGCACTGCTGGTGGTCCAGGCCATGTCCTGCCGCTGTCTGTCTTCTTTTGTCTGTGTGTGTGTGTGTTGTGCTTCTTTACACAGAGGGTCGGCTGTAAAGGCCGTCCAGCCGTGAGAGATGAGCTCTTTCTCTCTGCAGTCGTGACAGGCTGTCGTCCAGGTACTTCCTGGAGGATATCAGCTGTGGTTCACCTTGGACCACATGTCAATACTACTGTATTACTGGAGCACAAAACCTGTCCGTTTTCATAATTGTGATTTATAGGTCATCTCAAAGCTGAATAAATAATCTTTCCATTGATTTGTGGTTAGGATCGGACAATATTTGGCTGAGATACAACTATTAGACAATCTGGAATCTGAGGGTGTGAAAAAATAAATATTAAGAAATGAAGTTCTCGGCACGTCAAAAATGAAGTTTTGAATATATTTGCAGTAGGTAATTTATCAAATATATTCACAGAACAAGTTCTTTACTTAACACAAAATTAAAACTGATCATCTTGACCCATACACATGTTCTGCTGAAGACTGCTGCTGGGCTCCACAGACATTTATATCAGAAATTTCCTAATTATAGAAATATATACATATGGGTCAGTCAGTAGAAATCATCTTTCTTGAGTCAGTCCTGGAATTAAAGGATAGTGCACACTTCCTGTTTTCTGGAACGATTTTCTTTTCATTTAAAGGTTAAAGGTTTTGTTAAAGAATTGTTTGTGCAAATGTATAATTTGTGAAACTTAAATCACACTTAACTTGTGAATGAAATATTGCCATTATATCAACCCCAGTCAGCTGCTCTTCAGATGGGGTGACAGCCGTTTAAAAGAGCCCTGACTGCTAGTGTTTGTACTGCTGATATCCTGTCCTTTACCTCTCTGCTTATCAGTGCTATCATTAAAGCTACAGTCAGTCAGGGAGGACTGCTGAGAAACATGAGACACACAGTTACTCACACACTGGCTAAAGATTATTCATGTGCACACGGCCTCAGAAAACATCTGCAAGCCTCAAACGTCTGAACAAAGGAGCTGTAATTAGGGCCAGATTCCAGGAAGGTGTGTCAGAGACGCTCCGATCCAGCTCTTTCAGAGCGTTTCATTCACACAGATAAGAGTCTCTGGCTGCGGGGGTCTCGTGTGAAGAGCTCAGAAAAGCCTTTTTGTTTCCCTGCCAAAACACAGGGACGAGGTCAGCACGTGTGTGTGTGTGTGTGTGTGTGTGTTTATGAGGACACAGATGTGTATAATGACATGGGTATGACAGGTATTACAATATGAAGGTGTTTTATGAAAACATTTTTAGTGTCCCTGTAATTCTTGAAAAACATATTAAATGGTGTTTTTTTGAAAACCTAAAAATGGCTGTAGTTGAGTGTGTGTGTGTGTGTGTGTAAACTAACACACTTACATCAAATGTACACAGCACTACTGATGGTCTCCGGCGGTAATAACATGTTATTTATGGTTTATAGTTTTATATTGTATTGTTAATGATACACTGTTATTGTTACACTGTTGTAATGTCCAGGTACAGTAGTATTATGGTAGTTTGAGCGTTTATTTGTTGTATCTCTGTTCAACACAGATCTGTAGTCTCCCGTCTCAGACACACTATATCTCTGCAGCTTCTGAGCTCGTGAACACAGTGATCATGTGATTTATTCTTATTCAAGCATTTTGTTTCTTTACTTCTCTTAAGATGTGAGTCAGGGTTTCTTGCTTTCATCATCAGGTTCCAGTATGTAAATGAGCAGCGCTGTGATTGGCTGACGGCCACATGGCTGCTGGTATGTTTCTTGCATTCAGTGACGAGTGTGGGATTATTATGATGATTTCTGGGAGGCTCATGAATGCAAACAGTAGTCTTTCCATTTTCCTTTATATTAACCCTCCCTGAGTGTGTGTGGAGTGTGTTGTGCGGGTGGTTCGATGATGCCTCTGATGGTTTCAGGAGTGTGTGTAATGTGATTTGGGACGGTGAGATAAGCTTATTTAGGGATCTGTGTTAGTAGAGTCTAATTCAGTTAGAGCTCAACCTATCTGTCTGTCCTTCTTTCCGTCTGGTCATCTGGTCATACGTACAGTACTAGCACTTACATTCATGCTTGTGCAGCTGCACTGTACTGAATAAAGTCAGCTTTGTTTTAACTTCCGCTGGCCTTTTAGTTAGGACACACACACACACACACACACACACACACAGAGAGTTCAAGTTGTTTTTTTTTTTGGAATCAAAATGTAAATACATGTTCCAGTCAGTTAAGTATGAATCTCAGTTCATGTTTTTAAGTATTTAACATTTGTTTCAAAATAATAACTCTATGCATCTACGATTGAAACATTTTATTTGTGAACTCATATTCAGCCGTTCTTTGAACTAGTTTCGAATGTTTGGATCATCAGTTATCAAAGCTGTGCAAATATTGGTCACAGCTCTTTATGAGACTTTCTGAGACTTGGGGCAGTGGCCTAATGGATTGGGAATTGGACTTGTAATCCAAAGGTTGTGGGTTCGAGTCCCAGGTCCGGCAGGGATTGTGGGTGGGGTTAGTGAATAACCAGCGCTCTCTCCACCTTCAATACCACGACTGAGGCGAGACCCTTGAGCAAGGCACCGTTCCCCAGACGCCCCAGCAATGGTTGATCACTTGTCACTGCTGTGTGTGTGTGCGCGCGCGCGCGCATATGTTGGATGGGTTAAACGGAGAGCACAAATTCCTAGTATGGGTCACCATACCTGGCCACAAGTCACTTCCCTTCACTTATTTTAATGTAACTAAGGTAAATAAATAAAATGTTATTTCTCAGTGTGTAAGATGTTTACTTACTTTTTCCCATAAACACTATTATATTGTCCATTCAGACAGATTTGTGAGTGTGTGTGAAGAGAGACTGAAGAGAGAGGGGGTTTAGGAGCTCTGTTAAAATTCAACGGGCCGAGGGGAGTCACGAAAGACACCACTGTAACTTTACCTGCTGGACACGGTAAAAAAACAGTAATTTATATAGTTTTTGATGTTTTATTTTATTTTTGTCATCCACCTCATTATGAGGAGACGCTCTCCCAAGCCGCGGATGATTTAACCGTCTTCAGACGTACTGTAGATGAGCAAACATGATGAACATTATCACAAACAAAAATATATGATATGATATGAAATCATGGATAGACACACAAACACTCTTCATTCTCTCCTCTCATAACAATCTCTGTGTCTCTGATGGCCATTTCTAGAATAACTGAAATCTGTAGATTTTGTCTGAACGTCCAGGAGTTGATTTTAAGCCCATTACAGTGTCTGAGCTGCACGCTGCTGAGCCTTGAGCTAAAAACATGCTCAGACTCCATCCATTGTTTCATATATTCAGACAGATAGTTGTGCAGTTGAGGTGAGCGCAGTGTGTGTGTGTGTGTGTGTGTGTGTGAACTGACGAAACTTGTCTACATTTGCAATTAGCACTTTGTCTCTGCAGGATGATTTTGGCGATGATGAGAAATGTTTCACACCCACCGACTGTTCTCCTGCTCTTTTCCCAACATTCAGAAGATGCTAATTATGGTGAATTATGATACCGTATTATTATCACACTCTTCCTCTCATCTGCTGCCTCCTCATTTAAAGTTAGGTGTCACGGAGAGGCAGTGAAGAAGAACGGAGTGCTCTGAAATAGAAACAGCACAGTGAGATACAGTACAGTCGAGATAAAGCACATGTCACACTCACACGACCTCTTCCTGTCCAGTAATCATCATCATCATCATGGAAGTACATGTTTCAGCTCGGTGGAATGTGTCTGTCAGCCCAATCAGATATGGAGTCATGTGTTGAATCATGTGTTTCTTCACAGCTGTCTCTGCTGGCTAACCTGTCCATGGCTAATCAGTGGTCACTAAAACTCGCCGCTAACGAACCCGTTCACCACATCATGACCTTCGACCCCAGCGACCACAACTACCTGTACCTGATGACCACACACCACGTGAGTAACTGAACACACGCGTCACTCAGAAACTGAGCTGATCTGTTAACGAGCGCTGGCTTCATCACGGAAGGATTGGAAATCAACCGGTTCATTACATTGGAAGGATATTTTAAGCTGTTTTGTGTGATCTGTTTATCACGTTCTGCTGTGAGTGAGTTTGGCAATAATCATACTCTCTGATGGAGCTGTGAAACTCAGCATATGACTGTGTGTTAGTCTGGTGCTCACGAGTGTGTGTGTGTGTGTGTGTGTGTTTAGCTCCTGCGGGTTCAGGTGTCTGTGTGTGGACAGTACGGCTCCTGCGACGAGTGTGTGAGCTCTGGAGACGCCCACTGCGGCTGGTGCACACTGGAGAGCAGGTAAAGCACTGACCCTCGGCACAGATTTTATAGCATCACATGTGATCTTCTTTGAGCATCTGTCTTCATTCACTAACAGTGTTTCTGCTAAACAGTGGTGGAGTTTATCTTTATTCAAGGGTTTTTCTGAATGTCTGGAATTGAAATCAGACGTCTGTGAGTGAAAGGCTCGGGTGAAGCAGCGCAGGCGTTCTCACATCTACATGTGCTAATTGTTCTCATGATAGTGGCTCTTTCAGAGGAAAATGTCAAGCTGCACTGAGAGACTTTTTATCCCGTCTGTGCGAGAGAGAGTCTGCATACATGATGAGGCCAATGCTCTATTTTATTGTACATGCATTTTATTAAATAAAAGTTTCTGTTGTAATTCACATTTCATTAGCCTAACTAATTAGACAATCGTATTACAGTTTTCACGTAAGTTCAACAAAAAACTAAATAGCTGTTCAGACTGTATCTGGATGTGTGTCTGATTTCATTGCGCTCTCTTTAAGCCGCCTCTGACTCTCTGTTTTCTCCAGATGAGTCTGTCATGGCTCAGCATCAGCTCTATATTTCACTGCTCAGTAAAGTACAGCAGACATACCTTGAAAATGTGTGAAATCTCGTGTGTCCACCGGTCAGAGTTCACCAAAGCTAAACTAACAGGATGCACATGATTGGACAGTTTAGTGCTTTCTGTGTTGAGTGCTGATGTGACTCGAGAGTGTGTGTGTCTGATGTGTGTGTTGTTTGTGGCAGGTGTTCGGTTCAGAAGGACTGCTCCAGCGGGTCTCTGGGTCGCTCGTGGATCAGCACAGGAGACGGAGTCCAGCAGTGTCCCTTCATTACCTTCACACCCTCAGAGATCAGCCAATCCGCACCCATGAGGGTAAAGCACACACAGATACACACTCACACACACACTCACACATTCTTGCATTTGTAGTTTACGGGGTCTCTCCATAGGTGTAATGGTGTTTCTACTGTACAGACTGTATGTGGTATTGTCCTACACCGACCCTACACCT
>JAUCMS010000135.1:74673-108640 GCA_032357445.1 Enteromius radiatus | reverse complement strand
TCCTAGTACTGATCCTTGAGGTACTCCATATTGCACTCGTGATTGATATGATACGTCCTCATTCACTGCTACAAACTTGATGTGATTTGATGTGTGAGTGTGTGTGTGTGTGTACCGAATACAATGCTAGCATGTGCTAATCGTCTGCTCCTCTCAGGACGTGGGGATCCTGATCGATGGCAGTGTGCCGGATCTGCAGGGTCTGCAGGTGGAGTGTGATTATGGTCGTGAAATCACCACGAAGGCCACTGTACATCTGGACTACGACACAACCCAGATCCAGACCTGCCCTCTGCCGCCCCCACACATGTATCCCACAATCCCCTTTGGCACAGGTACATACACAAACTTTCTCTGAATCTTTGCTAAATAATTCCAGCTGAAGTTGTTCTTGTATAATTGTACTGAGGCTGTCAAAGGAAAAAAGCGGCCAGAAGCACATATTGTACAATCTTTGTCATGTGTTTGGTTTTGAGAAATTTCAGCCCAGAATATTTTTAGTGTGTTATATTTAGTGTAGAATGATTTGTCTGTGTTTAGATCACGTCATCATCCCTGTGGCCATCAGAGTTAACGGTGTTTCTGTGGTTTCTGGAAATTTCACCATTTATGAGTGTAAACGAACAGGAGAAATCCACTCCAAAACTGCGTGAGTAAACACACACACACACACACACACACACACACACACACAGGTGTTCCTATCAGTATAGGTTAATTCCATAGGTGTTTTCTATCTTCTTAACCCTACACTTCCCCTCACACATGACTACAGGCACTCAAGACACATTCTGTGTGATTTCTAAGCTGGTTTCCTCATGAGGATGTAAAAAATGTCCACACAAGGTCAAAATCTACTGACATTTCATATTACGTAACAATATGTTGATATTTTGTTGCATAAGACAGTGAACTTGGAGCTTGACGAGATTATTCATAAACCAGTGGGTCTTACTTTACGTTTATGAAGAGTAACATTATATTCCGCACAGATCTGTGTTCTGTGCTGTAGTAAAGGAATAGTCACATTTCTGTTGTTGAAGCACACTTGCAGTTATCATAGAGATGGAAAGAGCGGTGTAAAAGTACTGCGTGTCTGTCAGGTACATGTCAGTTCATTTACATCTGCTCATCTGAGAAGGTGATAATAAGCTCAGGGCCGCAGGAGAGGCTGCGCAATGTATAACTTCACATCTATAACAGCATCTTCCGCACGTTAACATGGTTTAAAGCTTTCACACCAGCGCTCGTTCTTCACACTGATCTATATATGACTCTCAGACGTTAAACCCAGCTAGATCTCCAACACCCGAGCACTCACAGAAGGAATATCTCTGGGCAGATTTCATCACTCAGTCAAAAGAAAAATATTACTTTACAAAATCATACCATTATAAAACAAATTTTCTTTATCCAAAACACAAAAGAGAGAAAGACTTGTGAGAGAAGATTGTTTGTGATAAGGGTGTTTAAGAAGATACACACACACATGTCTGGGTTTACATGTGTTCTGGGGTCTCTCCATAGGTGTAATGGTGTTTCTACTGTACAGACTGTATGTGGTATTGTCCTACACTGACCCTACACCTAAACCTACCCCTTACAGGAGACTACACACATCTTTACTTTCTCAAAGAAACTCATTTTATATGATTTATAAGCTTTTGTTCCCATGGGGTCCCCGCCATAAAAACAGTCCCCACGAGTCTGTGTGTATTCAAGGTTAAGTCACCACACGCAATCGCACATACACGTCACACACACACACACACACACACACACACACACTCGGTGGCCTCCAGAGAGACTCAATCAGTCACACCAGCATGAGAGATAGAGTCTCTGACCGCAGTAACACCACACTAACTCTCTCTCTCACACACACACACACACACACAGCAGTGCTGGAGTTTATCTTAAACAAACACTAAGTGCCGCGCTCAGTCTGTGATAGTGGTGTGATGAATGCTGGGTAATCGTGTGGCTCCGCTGATGCTCATCAGTGTTTGTGAGGATGAGGAGGCTCTCAGCAGTGGTTCTGATCTCTGGTCAGCATGTTTCACACACACACACACACACACACACACGCGTTTACTGAAAGACTCCTGGATCTGTGTGCTCCTGCAGTCATGAGGGACGGTCAGTGAGTGTCTTCAGGGCTTCAGACAGTGTCTGGGTTTGAACAGTGTTGGGAAGGTTACTTTGGAAAAGTAATCCATTACAGATTACAAGTAAACCTATTTAAAATAACTAATGTACTGTAATTATTTCAGTTACTTTACTTTTTAAAGTAATGTAACTAATTACTTTTGATTGCTTTTTTATTACTTTTCAAAATTTCTAGCAATTTTTTTCAACTGATCAACAACTGAAAATAGAAATGGAAAAAAATAGTGGGGAAAAAAACAATCAAGCACAGCCACCACAATATCAGACTTAGAACCAGTTAAAAACAGATAATTTAATAAAAAAAAACCCTGTTTATATAATATTTTGTTTATTTTTTAATTAAATTACATTATTATTATTATTTTACAAGTAACAAGCTGAGCCAGCTCAAAGTCGTCCACCTGATGTCTGTAGAAGAGAAGAACACATCCTCCACAGAGACACCTGGACGTCTTTCTCAGACAGCTTCTGTGTGGCTGAACTGAGGAGCTTTGGCACAAAATACATTCAGTGACATCTTTCAGTGGACCCAGAAGCTGATACATGCTCGAAATAAATAGCTGAAAGCCTGGACATAATACAGAAGTGAATAAGACAGCATTTCTACAGCAATGCCGTACTGAAATATATTCCAGATGTAAACAATGAAATACGATCGAAACCATTCAGTGTAGCTGAACACCTGTGCAGCTGTTAAAGCTATTTTTATACTGAGAGATGATGCCCTAGAGATTGAAAAGCTGATTTCATGATAGTGTGTAAATATTGTCCAAGCTCCGACTCATATATGTGAGGTCAGTTCCTGATGAGTGTGTGTGTGTGTGTGTGTGTGTCCTGCAGGTGCACGAGCTGTCTGAGCACCCCCTGGCGCTGTTACTGGGATTCGGGACTCAATCAGTGTGTTTCCAACAAAGATCTCACTCCTCGTGTCCTTCTGGAGGTGAGCGTCACACACACACACACACACATCAGCATACACGGGGCTCACATTGAGGCACAAACATGATTTAAGTGTCCGCTGGGACAGAGATAGCTTCAGGTTTTATACTGCTTCTGCCAAGGTTAGGCCAGAGGAGGCAGTTTAGATTTATTCTCGGTCCAAATCCTTCCACTCCTCATCTTAGATGTTACACATGAATAATGTGTCCTCGACAGGGAACACAAGCCCAGCATGCACTGCAACACACTCAGGGAAGTCATTCATTCAAAGTAGTGGAAGCAGAAGAGAAATGCTTATCTACTCAATATATCTACTTTAGACACAGACAAGGTTCTGTGTAAGTCAATGTAATATTTTTGGCTTTTTACTTACTTTTTAATATATTTTAATGTATTTGAAATATATTTATTTAATGCTATGTATACTACATATGCATTTTTGGAGCAAGTATCAGAACAGAGCTGTATGTCTCCAGAATGAAACAGATCGTGTAAGAGACTCTGAGGAAGAGAGACAACTATATATATAAACGACCATATCTACACCTCATAACCCTGAAGATAACGGAAGTTTAGCTGTTTAGTTTCAATAATAGTTATGGCTGGAGAGAAGAGGAAGTTTAGAGACGCTGATGTTGAAGTTTGTTTATGAGGCACCAAAGAATGATTTCCATGTGATTTCAAATAGCTGCATGTCTGTCTCAGTTTGACCTTAAATAAAATGCATTGCCGAATTGTGCAGCGTAAAAACAGACTGCTGGGAAATGTGTGACTACTTAAGATGCGTTTTGGTCAACACGTAGCAGAAATAAAGATTTGTTGTGTTTTTCTCATGCTTCTTTACATAAAAACAGGTGTGATTGAGCTTGTACTGCCATAAATAACCGATGTTTGGATTTTAACTGTGCCCACCCTTCCTGGTGTTGACATGCTCCCTCACACACACACACACACACACACACGGCTGACTGCTTAGATTCATAGTTCTCTAAACACACTATTGTTTGCTTGAATCTCATTTGTTTGCTCCTCTCGATTCTGTCCCAGAATTCCTCGTCCTGTCCCAGGATGGTGACGTATGAAGTTCCTCCGCTGCCCTCTGGAAGCACTCATGACTTCTCCCTGGAGCTCAAGAACATAGAGCCGGTAGGACTCAAGTGTCTGTTCACACACACACACACACACGTTTTACAGGCACTCTCCACAGGTGCAATGTTTTTTCTGTAACACTTTGCTGTAAGGGTTCATAAATTAATGCATGAATTATTCCTTACTTCACGCATTAATATCTCACTCATGACTTCATGGATGAACTACACATTAATTAAGACATTAACTAAGATGAGTACATCATCATGATTTACTTATATATATGTATATTGATAGTCATGAATTTGTGCATAATAATAGCATTATTTTGTGCAGATAAAACTACTTGAACTACTAAATGAATTTACAAAAATCCACATGACCTCAATCATGCATACAGGCTAGAACAGTCTGTCAGGTAATGTGAGAACTAATGTTTGTTGCTGGTTTTTTATTAGTTATTAAACATGTTCATATAGTCCTCCAAGTAAATGAACACACCCCAACACTGGCCAATCACAGCACAGTGTGTGAATTCTGTTCCCATCCAAATACAGTACTCATCATTAACTAAGCATTAGTCTCTCATGACTTCATCATGTGTGTGGCTCCTCAGCTAAAGTGAGGACTTGGTCCTTTGAAAAACTAAAAGCTATCAGCTATCTTAAAAAAAGATGGTACATTTTAGTAACAGTATATCATGAAAATATGTTTTATAGTCTCCAATCTTAATGTTACCTCTAAAACTCACCATAACTATCTCTGTACAGTATAAATACACATGACAGACAGATAATTACCGCCATTTATTTATCACAAAAATGTCAAAATCAGTAAAAAAATGACGCTGCAGTTGCAATCCTCTCTGACAGAATATAGTAGTTTTTTTGCGTCCCACGGAAAACAAAGTAAATATCACATGATAAGAAATTATTAAAAGTCTGCAGAAAAGTTATTCATAGGTTCAAGTGTCTAGTTTAATGTTATGTAGGTATTTTCTTTAAAATGAGTCACAGAAATCACGTGAATATGACAGCTGAGTATAATAATAATAAAATGAATATGGCCATTTCAATATTCATAAGGATTAATGTTTAGGTGTCGTCAGTGTGTTAAATGCTGTAAATATGTCTGTATTGCATGTTTCAGTGCCTGTGAAAATGTAGGTAAATATACATTTTGTAGAACCACATTTTACATGAAATACATACGAATTATCATGAGATCACTTTGCAAGTTCATGGTACTGAATTCCTTCTCTTCCCAGACATCACTGTTGATTTAACTGGGTTATAAGAATAAAACAGAAAGTTAAGATCAAAGTCCTTCTGTGTTTTTTCATGCCATTTTATGCCATCATTAATAACACACTGCTGTGCTGTGATTGGCCAGTGTTGGGGTGTGTTCATTTACTTGGAGGACTATATGAACATGTTTAATAACTAATAAAAAACCAGCAACAAACATTAGTTCTCACATTACCTGACAGACTGTTCTAGCCTGTATGCATGAATGAGGTCATGTGGATTTTTGTAAATTCATTTAGTAGTTCAAGTAGTTTTGATGATGTACCCATCTTAGTTAATGTCTTAATTAATGTGTAGTTCATCCAAGAAGTTATGAATAAAAGACTCTGATTTCCTGATAATTCATGAGATATTACTGCATGAAGTAAGGCGTAATTCATGTACCCTTACCGTCTTAAGTGTTTTTTCTTGTGTTTTCTATCTTACTCTTACTCTTACACTCTCACACCACCACAGGCAGTTGTTAAATTTCATCAAACACAGTTAAGTATGTTTTTTGGTTTACGAGGAAGCTTGTTTACAAGCTTGTGTAGTACTAATGTACGTATGTATCTTATAAACCATATAGACACACACACGCACACACACACATACACACACACACACAGATATGGCTGCGGTCTGTTTGAGCGGATGCTGTTTGTAAAAGCTGGAGTACTCTGCATCTGCTACACACTCCAGACAAACAAAGAAAACACGTTCACAGACGCTCACTCTGGCTAACTGAGGGTGACCCTGCTGAATAAACCACCATGTGCTGGTTAGGCATGTCTTGATGAAGGGCTACTGGTTTAAACTGGTCCCAAGCATCTAGCTCTTCCTCGGGATGAGCTCAAACCAGCTGAAATGCTTTAAAACACAGCTAACCAGCATATTGGCTATTATTTTTCACAAAACATCCCAAACTTTGGGTTCTATGCATCAGACATGAGCTAGGACTGATAAGACATGCTCTTCTGTAAGCTGTAGAGTAATGCAGTCACCTTCAGAGAGATCAAGCAGTGTCTCACCGAGGTCCAGGTCAGGTCAGCAGGGCAGAACACGTCTTAGATCGAGCTACATGCTGAATCTCACACACACTGTTGTTCTGTGGCTAATGAAGGCCTCGCAGCGCTTCCTCTCCGCGTGGGTCTGCATTATGGCTTCCAGATGTGAGTGTGTGTGCAGGTTTTCATCATGACGTCTGAGTGTATTCTGAGCACACTGTGGGAATGACTCTAGAGGGGTTTCTGAGCTCTGTCCTGGGACACACTCAGAGATCTGTTGTCTGTCTGATGGTCTTGTGATGTTGTCTGAGCATGCCTTGAGTCCCTCGGCACGCTCTGATGAGATCGGACATAGCTCCACTCGTCACGCTCTCTCTGTGTGTGTGTGTGTGTGTGTGTGTGTGCAGGGCGCTGAGCTGGACTGTGACCTGGGCGATGGGCAGCTGTATCAGGGCTCAGCTGTACAGAACACCCTGGACGGGCAGACGGTGAACTGCAGCGGAGTGACCGTAAGATCACGTCTGACTCACATGACCAGTCTCATTCACTTCTAAACACACCCTCTCAACTTAGAAGCAGATTTAACTTTACAATATATTTGCAACTGCAACTCATCTCTTTGATTTACTGATGAAGAAGAGTGTTTATGTGTTTGTGCAGCTAAAAACTACAATGTGGAGCAAGAAATTCCATCTGAATCTGCGCAGAAGAGGAACCAGCACATATATAGACAGCCCAGAGCCAATGACAGGTATCAGCGCACACACGCACACACACACACTGATAACAGATGGCTCACTGGAGTTCTTAAGAAAGTGTGTGAAATCTGTGTAGTAATCTCATTAATACTGAGCATGTGCTTTATCACCATCAGACTATCTGCTGCTGACACTGACTCATCACAACACACACACACACACACACACACACTGTCTGAATGGAGACATTCCATAGACCTTTATGGCTTTACATACAGCTAGTTACAAATTTTATAAACTAAACCTAAGTAACAGAAAGATTTCTGATCTTTTACATTAAAAATAAACTTTAATACATTTTAATGTTTTAGGTGTAGAGGTTTAAAAAAAAGATTAGCTTTATTTATAATGAAACCAAGATTATTAGAGAACATTTAACAAGAAAATTGACTGAAGTGGTCCTGCAGTGGACTGAATAACGTGTAATAATAATGTCATAACTGAATTTCATTCAAAGAGAGATTCCAGCACACCACACCCTACTGCTGATGATTAATGGTTAAAGTTCTCAGAAGTGTGTTTAAGAGATTATCAGACACACAGACTGACCGCAGGCCTGGAGTGTGTTGATGCGGTCATGTGCTCGCTCCGGACCCTGTGTGTCCCCAGATCCCCTGCAGACGGCCCTGCCTGACCCTGACTGGGTGAAAGCTGTGCTTCAGACCTCTGGAGGAGCCTCAAAGGTCAGAAGTGTAATGTGTGTGTGTGTGTGTGTGCAGTGGAGGTGTACAGCTGCGGTGCGGGCGACAGCGACTGCTCTCAGTGTTGGGGCCGTCAGATGCAGGGCCACAAGTGTGTGTGGTGTGAGAACAGCTGTCAGCAGCAGGAGCAGTGCCCCAGCATCAGCGCACAGTGCCCGGACCCACACATACAGAAGGTACTGGACACACACACTCAGAGACACACACACAGACAGTGCTCTCCTGTGGTTTAGATAACTTGTTCTACAGCAGAACTACAGTCAAACATGCAAAGCTTTTAGTTTTAAAGTATCTTCCTGACACTGCAGATGATGCGCTTCTCTCTGACCTCGTCTTCTCTGGAGCGCTTCATGAGTGTGTTAACTAGTTATTACGGCTGTCAGTTAACATTAACACCTAGATGACAGCTGAGTTGCTGCAAATGACTGTGATTAAATAAAATATGTTTTTTCTCTAGATTAAGATCTTTTGAAGCTCTCCTGTCTGTGTGTGTGTGTGTGTGTGTGTGTGTGTGTCTCTCTCTCTTTCTCTCTCTGTGAGTGTGTGTGTGTGATGATCAGTCCTCAGGGAAAAACACTACAGCACATTTACCCTCTATACTGTCTTGATGTTGATAAACAAATTTCGGGAGGAGCGCGTTCTAATGATTAGCCACGGCTGGCTCCGCGATACCAATCAACCTGTTTCCTGCTCACCCAGTCCGAACTAAGACTCCGCCTTAAATAAGCTCTGTTTTCTCCGTTCTGCATCTCGTTTTTGCATCCCTCCACCGCCTTCGGTCCTCACCTTCCTCAGGTGGGTACGCGGGGTTCGAGACCCTCGTGGTTAACCCTAGGGCTTCCCCTGGACAGCAAGACAAACACACTATTTTTACTCGTATTAATGAGGAAGTGTGATTTAAGGTGTGTCACATAAAAAAGACTACATTCGACAGCAATTGATATCAGAAGTAATATGGGTCTGACGGCTCAGATAATAAGAGAAATGTTTCATCTAGAGCTGAGAGTTTAGTGATGATGAATCTGAGCATTGTTCCACTCAGTCATTACTGAATCATATCAGTGTTGCTCTTAAGACACTCTTCTCCTTTCTTTGTCTAAATAATATAGAAAGAAGATTTGTTTCCTTCCCAGAAAACAAAAGAAGCTTGTACAGCTTCAGGAGAATGTCAAGGTGAATTAACAATGAGCGGATTTTCATTCAGACATAACTATCTCTACAGAAGAAACCTCGGAGAAACTGAGAAAGTCTCTGTCTAACTTTACTGCTGCTCATCACTTCTGATCGATGTGTGTGTGTGCGTGTGTGTCTCTCTTCTCTGAGTGTGTGTGTGTGTATCTCTGTGTGTATGTGTGTGTCTCTGAGTGAGTGAGTGAGTGTGTGTATGTGAGGATGTGTGTGTCTCTCTGAGTGTGTGTGTATCTCTCTGAGGGTATGGGTGTGTGTGTGTGTGTGTGTGTGTCTCTCTGAGGGTATGTGTGTGTGTGTGTCTCTCTGAGTGTGTGTGTGTCTCTCTGAGTGTGTGTGTGTGTATCTCTCTGAGGGTATGTGTGTGTGTGTGTCTCTCTGAGTGTGTGTGTGTGTCTCTCTGAGTGTGTGTGTGTGTATCTCTCT
Source organism: Enteromius radiatus (assembly GCA_032357445.1). Classification (NCBI taxonomy): domain Eukaryota; kingdom Metazoa; phylum Chordata; class Actinopteri; order Cypriniformes; family Cyprinidae; genus Enteromius; species Enteromius radiatus. Next base: position 99,077 of record JAUCMS010000135.1, on the reverse strand, counting down.
GAGGGTATGGGTGTGTGTGTCTCTCTAAGTGTGTGTGTGTGTCTCTCTGTGTGCGTGTGTGTGTGTGTGTGTCTCTGAGGGTGTAAATGAAGAAAGCAGCAGGTAAAGTGATGTGAAGCGGGACTCATTTCTCAGAGTGTTAATGATGCTCGCGGGGCTGTTTACAGGCCGTCAGAGCGCTGTCTCTTCATCTCACACATGCTTCGTTACTTATCCTGCTCTGATGACTTTCACTCTTTTGTAACCAGCACTGTTTGTGTGATGAAACATTTCACTGCACTACTACCCAGAATTCTCTCTTCTCTGACAATATGACAGACAGGACATTTCTTACTGTATCTTGCAGTGAACAGACACTCGTTTCTGGCTGATAACAATATTTCAAGATAAGATGAGTATAATGAACATCAAACTATTTGCATGCATCATCTGTGGCTCTGATTTGTTGCTGGGTAGACACCTCTGTTCAGAAAGCTGTGTTTGAGTGACTGAGCGGAGGAGTCCTCCTGTAAACGGCACAGGATTGGCGCCTTTCATTTCCTTTTCCTGTTTGTCCTTCTTCGGCTCCTCCTGCCTCACTTCCTGTTGTGTCTCTGCTGACACAGTGGAAGAAAGTGGCTGTTTCTGTCATACGTTCCTCTTAACTCGGCCTACACCTGATTCATCTGAAGAGCTCAACAGCAGCTAGCTCACCACAAGCACATGTTCTGTGCCTGTTAAACAGGAATATCTGATTGTAACGGTAAAAAACTGTGAAATGCTTGATGGTAAAAAGCTGTAAACTGGCATTCCCAGAATTCCCTGCATTGCATTTCAAATTTATTTTGAATTTAATGTTTTTTCTTTTAAATAACTCTGTTTCTACTTAGCTTTTTCTTATCAGTTCTGTTTATTTGGGTTGTGTGTCACGTGTAATTACGGTATTTAACTTGTTACTGTATTTTTCACAGTTGAATTCTGGCAAATACTGGTGCTGTTTTTTCCGTGCATCACTCTTGGAATAAATATAGATCATAACAAGAAATAATAATTGAATAGCTGACAATCTAATGTCTGCATATCTATGACAGAAAACGCTGGCCTCTAGCATGCAGTCACACAGTTAGCTATAGTTAGTAGAAGGACTAAAGTCTATCAGAATAAAGTGTAAGCAGTAATCCTGTCACATGTCTCCAGCACAGATGATCTTACACTTAACTGTAATTTCCATTATTTCACAATATTACTGCTTTAACTTTTTTCAAAAAATATATATCCTAATTATTCCAGTCTGGTAGTGGTAGTGCACTTTAGAAACACGTGTGTGTGTGTGTGTGTGTGTGTTTTAGGTGTACAGATTGTTTATGAGTTGTTTAGTCTGATGTCTGGATGACTTACCCAAACCATAAAGAGAAAAAATAAACATGTTCGGTTTATGATAACTGTTCTCCCAGGATGTCAAAATAAACGTCAGGCTGGTCCTCCCCTCACTCCTGCAGCGTCTCGCTCTCTTCTGTGAGTCTCACTCAGTGTGTGTGTGTGTGTGTGTGTGCAGGTCGAGCCTCTGTCGGGGCCGCTGACCGGCGGGACGCTGCTGACCGTGCAGGGCAGAAACCTCGGACACAGCGCCTCTCAGCTCAACGTCTCCATCGGCCCTGTGCCCTGCAGAGTACTGCCCCAGCACTACACCGTCTCAGTCAGGTACAGGACAGGTCAAACACACACACACACACACTACCTGCTGACTCACACTTCAGACTGATATAATGTTGAGTTGAGCTTCACATGACGTCAGAGTTCATCTCCCTGCAGATAAATCCAGCATATGTTGGTCCCGTGTGTTTTGAAGCATGGCTGCTGGTTTGAGCTGGTTCTGTTGGTTTAGGATCAGCACATGACCAGCTTAAACACACCTAACCAATATATGCTGGATCTTTCAACAGGGCTGTTTTACACTGGACACTGTTTATTGTGCAAGAGTACACAAAAATGATTCATTTAGCATAAACTGTAGTGTAGGCAGAAAGCATGTTTATCCCTGTTTCAGGTGAGCTGTATTTACTGTCATCTGGCTTGTGTTTTAATTGTATTGGCTAATTATCCAAGCTTCAGCAGATGACCGATGAGTTTGGCTCGTGATCCAGTGGTTTGTGTCTCTTCAGGTTGGTTTGTAAGACTGGGGCATCGTGGGAACAGACGAGAGATCATGTAACAGTGACCGTGGCTGGGAACGCTGTGGGTGTTTCAAAGGATATCTTCTCCTTTGTGGTACGTGCAAGCCTTTTGTTCTGTGTTGATTTCCATTTCACGCCCTCGGAGTGATGATCCTCTCCTGCATTCGCTCTTTTGTCTTCATCCTGATTTATTTTCCCATCACACCCTTCGCTGTGCGTTAGACCACCCTCTCACGAGGGAATGTGCTGGCAGATGCTGATGATGCGGACAGATCTCCACACTCTCACCGAACGCTGGCGTGATAATGGCGGCTTTGTTTTGTCTGAGGGAGTTTCTGAGCCCATGTCATGGACAGATACGGCAGCACATGTAGTTTGTTTGTCTTCAGACTGATTGTCTTGTGCTGATTTAGCAGTAAGCCTTTGGACCGGGGCGGCTGGTGGAAACTTTTCTAGGCATGTCCAACAATTTTAGCATGCATCCAAGTATGATTTAATCCAGAAGGAAAAATATTAAAACTTGAACATTTAGAAAATCATAGAGATTGCTTCACAGCGCCTGCAGCTCAAAAAGAGATCTTTGTACAGAAGTCGGGGCAAGCCAGAGTGAATCTGGGAAAAAGGGGCGGGACTCTACAATGTGAATCAACTCTGATTGGACTATATATCCAGATGCACAATAAACAGTCCAGAACAGGGACAGACAGAGGCTGAATGAGGAGGAACTTCAGCAGAAGGATCTGTGATGTATTACTGTTATTATCTTAACTGTTTGGACACTAGCTGGTTTTTATCAGGCCAGCCTGCTACTTTTCAATAAAACAGCTTGAGCACCTTCAGCCATTACGAGCATCTGGTTTCTTACTGGTCCACCAGTTCTTCTCTAGCTCGCATCAACAAGAAACCAGCCTCCGCGTTCAGAACTGACCAAAGCTCTCCAACACACTAAAGACTCGGAGGCTACCCAAGACATGGGTAACGGATCTGGAAAACAGGATCATGGTATAGAGGAGAGGCAGGAAGAGGGATATGAATGTGTTCTCCTCCAAAGCTCCTTCCTCAAACCTTTCTCCACTTCAGCCGCTGAGCTCAGGAAACATCTGGCTCAAGAACACGCTCACACACACTTATGCTTTAACATGCTCCCCTTGACCCTCTGCTAGCCTCTACCCCCCACAGGATGTGATGTCATGTGTGTGTGTGTGTGTGCTGTAGATTCACTCTGCATGCCACATTACTTCTCAATGACATGCTAGTTTAAACTAACCTTCCAGAGCCGTTTATGGTTATTGATGTGATCAAATCTGCTGCTCACTGGCTAAAACACACAGGATTCAGTAGTAAAGCCTTCCTGAGGGAAAATCCAGCTAAAGCCTGCTGGAAGCAGTGGGTTTGTAGCTGGTTTAGCTGCTTGGCTGGTAGATCGTCAGCCTGTCACGACAGCTGTCTTTTGGAAAATAGAAGCTGATTTGTTGCTGGTCTGCCAGCTCTTTCAGATCTCAGGATTCAACTAGAGTGAGTTTTTAACACTTTAACGAAGTTAGCAGAACCCAGTGGTGTCAATGTCATAAATTCACAAGTCTATTTTGATTTAAAAGCCAGAATCTATAGTTGACTTTTAAGTAATTGAATATATACAGATTTATTGATAAATATATATATATAAATTTGAAAAAAAATGGCATTTTGTATGTTGTACTTTAAGCCTTAAATGCATGAATGTTTCTTCAATCATTATTACTTAATAACTTCAGAACAAACACAAAAATTAAATAAAGCATATTTCATTACCTTTTAGAATTTAGATTCAGTTTGAGGAGATGATTTTACCTTCGTTGTCATCATCATCATCATCAGAGCACTTCCACATTCAGCATCTGACTCATATCTCAAAACTATCATTTTTAATGACTTCATATTCAATATTTCTGGTAATCACTGGTAGCTTATTCACCATTCAGCGTCAAATGCCAGTGGTATTTATATTTTGTTGTGGATAGTAATTGCTCTGCAGTAAAGACATTCAGATCAGCTCAGTTTTTGCGGATGATTATAAATGAAACATCACCTCATTGTTGTGTATCAAACAGTATAGCCAGGCATTGCATGTATTGAGTCATCAGATATATAAATATAGTGGCTTACACATTTACATACATTGTTGGTAAGTTGATGTCTAACTTTAATAAGTGAAGGAGAGAGGGTAGAGAATGATGTACCAGTGTACTAAAGACCTGAGGTAGGCATGTAAGGGTTAAAGAGGTTTATTCTCTGTCCTCCACATCACAGGAGCCCAGTCTGCGAGAGTTCACCCCGCAGCAGGGTCCCCTCGCCGGAGGAACCAAACTCACCATCCACGGCCAGTTCCTGGACGCTGGGTCCACGGTCAACGTCAAGATCAACCACACTCAGAACTGCACCATCTTCACGTGAGTGTGTGTTCATGTTTTATCGATATATCGCACACATCCGCCACTCATCACGTCTGTTGTGTGCTGCAGGCTGTCCAGTAAGGTCATCGAGTGTGTGATGCCTCCAGCTGAACTGGCGGAGAACGTGTCGGTGTGTGTGGAGTATAACGGCCAGTCGTGCAACAGCACTTCAACCAGCTTCAACTTCACCTACCAGAAGAACCCCATTATCAGTCACATCACACCCAGCAAAAGCTTCCTCAGGTACTGAACGTACTCAACCCTTCTGGAAAAACAGCCTGTGCTGCTTAGGTGTGTTTTGAAGCTGGTTGAAGCTGTCATCCTTCAAAACACACCTAACATATTCGTTTTTTTTTAACAGGTACATAACACGTGAACACACACAGGACAGTGATAGTCAAGTGCTGCTGTTTATAAACATTTATGCCATGGTTTGTCTGAATGCTGGATTCTGATTGGCTGGCAGGTGTTCAGAGATAGTTCCAAAGCAGTTTAATCACCGTTCCATATTAATGTGATGCTTTAATTGATGCGCATACACACGCACACAGATAGAGGTTGGATATACATGAAGAAGCTAATCCACGACTCATTAATAAAGCAGTCTAGCTATTAGATCACTACATTATATTCCTCAGCAAAACAAGGTGTAAATCAGTCAAGTAAACACAGCTGCAGTGTTCCAGTGAACCAGGTGGTGCTACGTCCTGTATTATAATAATTTAACGCACAGCTAGCTGTGCTTTATCCCTTACATGTTGCACATGTGATGTAATTGTGTTGTGATGGTGTTGCAGCGGTGGGCGCAGTATCTCCGTCAGCGGGTACGGCTTCGATCTGGTGCAGTCTGTCAGGATGGAGGTGTCTGGAGTGGGACAGATGGTCAGAGACAATGCTTTGTTTGTTGCATATAGAGTGCTGGAGTGTGTGGTATTTGACTCGTTCACACCAGTGTCGTTTCCACAGAGCTGCTCCTGTCTGTCGTCTACTCTGATCATCTGTCAGTCTCCTGCCGCCAATCAATCCCAGCAGGCCACAGCTCGCTTCTACCTCAACGAGGTGCTGTACAGAGGAGAGGACATGTCTCCATCAGGACGAGGGCTGGATGAGGACGAGGAGCCTCACGCTTACACCTTTCACTTTGACTACGTGGAAGATCCACAGTTCTACACGGCCAACAAAGAGAAGCTCATCAAACATCATCCTGGAGAGCCTCTCATCCTCGTCATCAATGTGAGTGTGTGTGTGTGTCGAGCATCTAGATCCAGACAGCATCTCAAAGGAATAATTCAAACAAAAATTTAAATTTTATTTGTTCATTTGGAACAGATTTGGACAAATGCCATCAGTGTCTGATCAATGGATGCTCTGCAGTGAATGGGTGCCGTCAGAATGAAAGACCAGCACTCCAGTCCATCAGTTAACATCTGGAGAAGACACAAGATCAAACTAATCCAGCATTAAGATGATTTTAACTCAAATATGAGTCTATAATCCATAATAACTCTTCCTCTGGTGAAGAAGTGTTCTGGTCTGAATCAGGAGAGATGAGCTCTAAACATGTGTGTGTGTCTGGATTCTGATGTGAGAGACAACAGGAGATGCACTTTTTCACAGGAGGAAGAGTTATTATGGATTATTGACTGGTATTTGAGTTGAAATCATCTTAACACTGGATCTTTAGTCTTCTCCAGATGTTAACTGATGGACTGGAGTGCTGTGGATTATTCGGATGTTTTTATCAGACTCTTATTCACTGCAGAGCATCCATTGATGAGACATATTTCTACAAACCTAAAGAAACAAACTCATCCTAATCTTAGGTGGTCTACATCCATTTCCAGCAAACGTTGATTTTGGATGAACTATTATTGAAAAAATCGAATGACTGTTGATAATAAATACACTAGTAACAGTCCGCGCCTATCCTATGGTCTGCCATGACAACAGTAGTTGACCATTTCTCTACCACACACACACACACACAGATGTGCAAGTGTTGGGGAAGTCCAGATCTGTGTGGCGGGATGTTATGAGTTTCTGAGAGTCAGACAGGAAGTCCCTAACAGGCACAGAAGAGCTGGGGAGCTTTATTTTCATTCTTTCCTAAAGAATTAGAGAGGGAGGAAGGAAGGAAGGAAGGATGAAGACCTAAAGACAGCGTCTCTGTGTTTGTGATCAGCTAATTATCACAGGACGTTTATTTGTTCATATATATGCACTGTGTCCCAAACAGCTGTGATGAGCGACAGGATGTTCTGTCAATCACTGGACAGAGTCCTCGGTCACACACAGTATCTGTATGTGTAACAGGCTCAGTATGTGTCTGTGTGTGCTGCTGTGTCAGAAAGGGCCGAGCGAGCTGGATCTAACGCATCAGGAATACTCCGTGACGATTGGCTCAGACCTCTGTGACATCACCTTCCAGAACGAGCAGCTGTTCCACTGCACCATCAACAGATCCCTGAGCGCCAGCACCGGAGAGCTGCCCGTCACCGTGAGTCCTCACACACACTGACCCTACACCTAAACCTAAACCCCTTCAAAAAAACAACATTTAGTATGATTTTAAGTATTTTGAAATACGGCGAAACTGAAAATATCCTCATTAATCACCTTCATATTGTAATACCTGTCATTACACACATCAGTGCCCTCATAAACCACATAAACACACACTTTCTCTGTCTCACTCACTCTTTCAGCTGTTAGCAGAAAACACAGCCATAAATATGTGTCTACTCATGTTAGACAATTGTAAACTTTTAAAACTCATTTTAAAACAAAGATCTGTGCAGAAACATAAGAGATAAAAACAAAACAATTACAAAGAAAATTAAAAATTTTTCATAGCTCATGATAACGTGAATGTTGTATAAGTTACTGTAGATCAGCTGATTTCTGTTTATCCATTGAAAGTCACCAGACTTTAATATATGCACAATATCTATTTTTATGCTCTAGAAGGACAGTTTTTGGTGAACTATCCATTTATTAATGTTAAATATATACAGTATTAAATGCGTTAAGAGTATGGTTTGGTGTCTGCTGTGGTGTGATGGTGAGGATCCTCAGCAGCTCTGTGTTTGTCCCTCATCACCCTCATCAGTGCTGTATCTGACACTAATCACGCTGCCACTGTAACCCGACCCTATCTGACTCGACTCCAAAACAAGAGCCCGCTCTGGAATGTGCTGGACCAGACACAAAACAAGCGTTCATCAAGCCCTCGTATCAGCAGCTATATTTAACACGCTGCCGTGACGCAGCTAATGGAGCAGAGAGAGCACTGAACGTCTGAAGAAACACACATCTACATACATCTGAGTCTTGAGGCCCAGTCAAGCATTCAGAGCACTGCTTCATGGGAACCTGCACATGCTTTCTATCCTTACTGTGAACAGAGATCATAAGGGATGTAGGGACCCTTCAAATCACACAAGTCAATATTTCATTCACAACAAAACATGGAGAACATCGAGCAGGAATGTTTAAACTGAAAAATTGACCAGTTTATGAACAAAATGAGCTCATTTAGAGGATGAGAGTGTGAATTTTCTCAGTTTAAACATTTGCTATGTTCTCTGTGCTCTATTGTGAATAAAATATTGACTCATGTAACTCAAGTCTTTTCATTGTATTCAAATTGAAAAAATGCCCCAACAAATCTGGAATTCAGGTTGTAGAATAGAATAGAATAGAATATGCTGACTATCGTGTGTGTGTTTGAGGAGCTCGGTGAGATGTGTGTGATGTTGTGTGTTGCAGGTGCGCGTGGGTCACTTCCAGAAGGTGATAGCGATGGTGCAGATGGGTGGAGGCAGCGAGCTGGCCATCGTGGTCTCTATCGTGGTGTGCTGTGTGCTGCTGCTGCTCTGCACCGTGGGTACGTCTCTCATTCACTCGGCTGATCTGTGGATCAGGATCACTGCTAGCTCTGCTGCTGCTGACTAATGCTAAAGAGAAGCATTTCTGATCTCTCAGACTGTTTGGAAGCTCTTGTGTGTGTGTGTGCTTCCAGGATGAATAAAATCTGTGTGTGTGTGTGTGTTCAGCGCTGGTGGTTTACTGCACTAAGAGCCGCAGGGCAGAGAGGTATTGGCAGAAGACTCTATTACAGATGGAGGAGATGGAGTCACAGATCCGTGAGGAGATACGCAAAGGTAACACACACAAACAAAAACGCTCTCACACACACACACACACACTCTACAGTGATGGACTGTCAGTTTTATTAGCTGTAATCCCAGCGGAGCAGCACACGTCTCTGACACACACTCTTAAAGTTCACATGATGTGTGTGTGTTTATGTTGGTGTGTGAGTCTGACAGCAGGAAATGATCACACACTCGGAGTGTGTCATAAATCACTGTTATTACTCTCATTTGTCCAGTTTTGTTTTGAGCTGTGTGAACCAGATCTGGATCGGTCTGCACACCTTCGCACGGCTTTCTTTCTTCTAGTGAGCATAATAATCAATATATAATGAATAGTCTATGCTGTGGAGCTTTTACTCAGAGTGGCTTTACACTGCATTTCAGGAAACATGTTCGTGTCTGGGAATGAAAGCAGTGGTAGCAGAAAAATAATAACTGACCTGTCCTCCACCGCACTGATCTTCAGAGCCATCGCTCACTTAACACTTAAGATCTTTTTATTATTTTTTTTCTTCATGGAGCTTCATGTTTATGTTCTGAGGAAAGGTTTGGTGTGACGAGAGTAACTGATGGTGGAGTTTGTTTATTTCTGGATATTATATTGTGCCCTGTGAAGACTTTAATCAGAAGATCTGTAGAGTAATGAAGCGTGATCGTGTGAATCCAGTATAGCAGTAAACACACAGGAGTTTGAGATTGTTTGGTGGTGAATGTGACTCAGAGGAGCTCAGCTTTCTGGATTGCAACATCTTACCATCACCAGCTCTCTCTCTCTCTGTCTCTTGTTGCTTCTCTTTTCCTCCTGTTTTATTCTTGGTTTCCTTGGCAATCGAATCCCTGAATATGCACAAACATCCTGTGTTGAAACAATAAGAGGATGTCTCACTTCCTGTTATCCCGCCAGGACTGTCCCCTCAGCACTGATCTGACATCAGCTCCGCTCGTGTCCTGAAGACTGCAGACCAAAGAGCAGCGCTGCTCTCAGATCAGTGGAAAACTGAAGAGAAACACACACACACACAGTATCAGTGTGTGACTTTCACCACTAACCACAGCTTCACATAGACTGTAGTGTGTGTGTGTGTGTGTGTGTTCTGGTGTATGGTTTATGTGGTTTATGAGTATGCATTTATACAAATGTGTGTATAATGACATGGTTATTACAACATAATCATGCTTTATGAGGTTTACACTTCCTGTGTCCCAGTTAACCTAATAGCTTAAAAATATATATTAAATGCTGTTTTTATTGCCTATAGTTTAGTTACGGTAAGACCACAGAAAATACAGTCTGTGTGTGTGTGTGTGTGTGTGTGCGCGTGTGTGTGTGTGTGTGTGTGTGCGTGTGTTTGTCCAAATCCATTTAAAACCCAGCTGCTTCATATTAACACTATAAATCACGATATTGTTTGAGTGAAAGAGAGCTGGAGCTGAACTCATGAAGAGTGTGAGAATGGCCATATCCTCTTACAGATGGCAAAGGAAATGTTGTGTCACATCTTCATCAGGAAAATCAGTTCCTGCATGAAATGAAGAGCAGGTTTCTGTGTAGGAGTTGATGTTAGTGATTTGGTCCGCTGTGTGATGACAGCCGTGTGTGTGTGTGTGTGTGTGTGTGTGTCAGGTTTCGCGGAGCTGCAGACTGATATGACGGATCTGACCAAGGAGCTGAGCCGGACTCAAGGCATACCCTTCCTGGAGTACAAGCAGTTCGTCACGCGCACCTTCTTCCCTAAGGTCTGCTCACACACACACACACACACACACACACACAGCAGCACTTCGGACAGTTTTAAATAAACAAATTCCTTGCGTTATATATCAAACCAAGTGATGTTTGTTTTAAAGAAAGAAGCAGAAGAAAAACATCAAGGCCTCATTTCTAAAGTATGTGTACGCTCAGATTTGAGAGTGCGTGTACGATTCAATCCACGCCAGCGCTCATATTAATAACAACTGTCTTTGACGTAGAAAAGTGCTTAGTGTCAGGACAGGGTCTGAGCAGACGAACACACTTTTTATTGTCATGGTTTTGCAAATGTAAGCAGTTCTTCCAGCTCGCTGCTCTAAATGATGATGATTGGTGATGTTTTATATGACATTAATTATGAGTCGTTTACAAGGCTGAGAGCTGAAACCATTCATTTGCGATTCATAGGTTTCACATCTGAAAGAGTATGTGTGATTCTCGTTCATATGTTTATTCTAGGAATCGAGCATACGCATATTTGAGAAAAAATCATTTTATAAACGAGGCCCGAGAAGATTGGTATAATTATCAGATATAACGGCAAAGATAATGTTACGCTTTCCATCTGATGCTGGAGGATGATTCTCTTGGACATCTTCTGGATTTGTCCATCAGTCATAGTTGTGCAAATGATTTTTATTTTATTGAAGAGATAAAGTCTCCAGCCAGGGCAGATACAGGCCTCTCCTCATCCCCTATTTTTGTTCTCCAGTGAAAACCGCAAATGGTGCAATTTTCCAGTCTCAGTGTCTGCACAATACTGGGCACAGAGACAAGAAACTCCAGCACGCTGACACAATAGACTGCGTTTAGGGGAATTCTGTGTGTGTTTGCTGCTAATAGACTTTTACTGTGACCTCAAACACACCACAGTCCTGCTCTAGAGCTGCATGAGTCATAAGAAGCTTGGTCATGGTTCAGTCTCAGTACTTCAGCTCTATTAATGTGGAGAACGCAGCTCTTTTAGAGTGGTTAGGAATATGCTCTGTGTGTGTGTGTGTTTGTGCAGATGTGCTCTGACTATGAGAGGCGTCTGGTTCAGCCCATGTATGAGAACGATCCCCTCGGCCCGAGAGCTCTGTCTGAGACCCATCCTCTGCTCCAGGACTGGCAGGTGAGACACGCTACCATCAATGTCCAGAAACCCCTCTGAGCGCTCTCCTGGAGGCTTGTGTAGGGAGTGTGTGTGTGTTTGCAGTAAAGCACAGATTCAGCAGAGTCATCTCAACAATAACTCTGTTTTTGCGCAATAAGCCCATCGTTCTCTGAAGAAACTCGTGTTTCCTGTCAGCAGCCTTTCTCTTTTTTTTTTTTTTTGCTTTTAGCTGAGATTATTTTAGTGGGGAAGAACTGTTGCACAGTTGGACAATTATTGTTGTGACTCCCCTGTGCAATTGTGAAACTGCAGTATTGTACAACAGGGTGTTTTGTAAGATAAAGAACAGAACTGTCTAAAATCCCCATTGCTGAATTGCATGAACTACTGACTCCTGCCAAAGATTATTCTTGAAAGAACATGTAAGGGCATCATGTAGTGTGTTAACATGTTAGGGCACTTTAAGACCCACCGCATGCATTCAGTCTGGAAATCAATGTCTCTTCTCTCTGTGTAAGTCGTCTAATAGCGTGCGGCCCAACCTGGAGGAGGGAATCACGCTGTTTTCCACTCTTCTCAACAACAAACACTTCCTGGTCACCTTTGTTCATGCGCTGGAGCAACAGAAAGATTTCGCTGTAAGAGACAGGTGAGTGAAGGACAAACACCAATGAGAGGATCCAAACACAGACCCGAAACCAATGCACACACCTTCAGAACATATGATGCAACATCAAGAGAGGTATATCCTCTAAAGAAACCTTCAGTACAAGAACAGAGCTGTCAGGTGAGAATCATGGGACCTGGATTCGTGAGAGTAATGACTCTGAAAGCAGCGTAGAACAGACACCAAATTACACTGACATTTAATTTAACACAGTTAAAGTGCTGTATGTAAGTTTTTGACTCTTCTAAAGCCAAAAAAGAACATGTTTGTTGATAATTGTAATTTGTAATGAAAGCAGATGCTGTTTAAGCTAAAGGAGGCTCTGTTCGAGTGCAGCTTGGTCTGGTTAATAAGCAGCATGCTAGGTTGAGAACTTAAGAAAATCACAGTAGATGTTTCACAGGATCGACTGCAAGCGTTAAAACGAGCTAATTTAATGGTGTTACAGTAACGGGCAACACTTTACACAATTACAGCTCAATATTTGACGCTTCAAGCACATCCTTATGTGTGTGCAGCTTCAGGAGAACAAAAGTCTAAATATTCCCAAGTGACATTAAAAGTTGTGCTATTGAAGTTCTTAGCAATGCATATTACTAATCAAAAATTAAGTTGATATATTTACAGTAAGAAATTTTATTTCCTACAATATTTTTCTGACTAGTGCTACAAATATATCCGTGTTACGCAAGTTCAGGCAGGGTCGCAAATAATGAAAACGGATCATTTGCTGTTGGGAAACGAGGCACTGATTCTTTGGTTCTGGCTGAAATGACTTTTGTTTCTTGGCAGGTATTGGTAGTAATTGATGAGCACTGATGAGTGTTGGTGTCTGGTGGTACTGATCACCACCGTCTCTGTGAAAGTTCTCAGTTACTGATGTGCCTCATGATGTGTCCACATGCTTTCTTTGGCGTTCAGGTGCAATCTTGCCTCTCTGCTCACTATCGCCCTCCATGGTAAACTGGAATACTACACGAGCATCATGAAGGACTTGCTCGTGGATCTGATCGACGCTTCAGCCTCCAAAAACCCCAAACTGATGCTGCGCCGAACAGAGTCAGTGGTGGAGAAGATGCTGACCAACTGGATGTCCATCTGCATGTACACCTATCTCAAGGTTCGTGAAGAGCTGAGCTGCTGATTCTACTGTCTGTCTTCAGTTCATCACCTGTATGAGTGTGTTTGTTTGCCTCTCAGGAGACGGTGGGCGAGCCGTTCTTCCTGCTGCTGTGTGCCATCAAGCAGCAGATCAACAAGGGCTCGATCGACGCCATCACTGGGAAGGCTCGCTACACGCTCAACGAGGAGTGGCTCCTTCGAGAAAACGTTGAAGCCAAACCCCAGGTGAGTTTCGGCACTCACCACTGAGCTTTCTTTCCATCCGTGACACCACAGACCTGACCTCTCACCTCCTCCGGCTGCCTTCCAGAACATCAACGTCTCCTTCCAGGGCTTCGGCATGGACTCGGTGAGCGTGCGAGTGATGAACACGGACACCATCTGCCAAGTGAAGGAGAAAATCCTAGAGGCCTTTTACAAGAACCTGCCCTTCTCACAGTGGCCCCGAGAAGAGGATGTTGATCTGGGTAAAGAATCTCTGAGCATGGAGAAAACGAGTCGTTTAGAGCAGACAGACTTGTTAAGCATTACATCAGAAGAATCTAGTAGGCTATATCACGCATGAGGATGCTAAAGATGTTTCTCACAGCAGCTGGAATAATTAAACTTGTTTTTTTGATGGCAGATTGTAGTCCAGAAAGATTCACCCCAAGCCACCAGTAGTTTACAGATAACATAATACACACTAAATACACGCAATCATAGCCTGGCTGCCGTGACTGTAAAGCTCATAGGAGCTTAGTCTGGACAAGCTACCTTACTACTCGTCTTCTGGGAGGCGGGCTTAACCTGCGTCCATCAAATGCCTCTGTATACTACTGGACGAATCTACAACCAATCAGAGCACTCATTCCGATGACGTATGCGTAGCGACGGAACCTGAAGCCACCGTAACCAATTGTAGCTAGCTTCATTAAAGCCGCAGGAAATGACGTCAAGCGATTTCTGCGGGTTTTGCCAGATTAGTATGAGAGCAGCTGGTATTTACAGTCATTCGGTGATTATTTTCGAAGAGATTAGCAAACAATTAAGCGTCGCTGAATGGTTACGAAACATCATTTCACGTCATCGCGTTACACTCGCCTCAGTCGTGCCGGGGGGTGGGGGGTGCGTTTCTCATTGGTTCCCACTTTTTTGGGAACAGAAATGCTCTAAAACAGCAGCTTGGCCAGACTAACTTTGCTCGCGAAAGGAATGTAGCGTCAAAGGAAGACATGCTACTTATTCAGATAATATCTGGTGGAAATTCCCACACACTCCTCTAAACACTAGATTCATGAGTCGTTCTGGAGTCCAACCCACTTAAGATTACTCCACAAATAACTGCAGGTGCAGGTTTCAAACAGAGACGCGACAAAGAGGCAAAACCTATAGACTGCTGTAAATGCATCTGTGTATTTAATGTCAGTTTCTGAAGCAAGGTCTGCTGAATGAAGTGTCAGGCTCTAGTAGTGTTTGTCGTGGCTCACTGTGTTTGGTCTGTCCCGGTCAGAGTGGTTTCCAGAGGGCCGCAGAAGCAGAATCCTGCAGGATCTGGACGACACGTCTGTCATGGAGGACGGCAGAAAAAAACTCAACACAGTATTCCACTATCAGGTGTGTGTGACTCGGAAACATCACTTCTTCTCTGTTTGTTTGTTTAATATCATGTTGAATTTGATAATGCCTTTAGCTGCCATGACTCGAGACAACTGTGAATTCAGCAGTTTTTTCCCAAGAAACTGGTTAATTCACACAGAGCCGTCATGGAGTCCATGGACAAACACATTCAGGCCTATATCAAGACTACATCACCCTAATGACCTCCGACCTGTCTCTTGCAGATCCCGGATGGAGCGTCACTGGCCATGAGCATGAAGGACAAGAGAGAGAACACACTGGGCCGAGGTGAGGATCACACTGACCTCACATACACGAGCTCCTGGTGCTGCTTCAGTCTTTCACTCAACCTTTTTTCTGTTAATTCACAGTGAAAGACCTGGACACGGAGAAATATGTTCATCTGGTGAGTGCCCTGACGTCTCTCTCACACTTGTGTTCGGTCATCATCTGTGACACACGGATAATCAGGAATCATAGTTGATCTGGATCTGCATTGCTCAAACTAGCGTGATCACGATCATGACTCACACGATCCACCGGGAGTTAGTCTTATAAAGCATCTCTCATGAACTGATTGTCAGACCCTTCAAACCCCGACCAATCACGTCTCAGAGTTCTTGCACTGTGGGGTTTGGCCGTAACTTCACAGCTGAGGGGGAAAACGTAATGTAATTGCCTTGATAAAACATTTTTTGGCAGTGCAACAGAGAGTGATCTGAAAGGTGATATCAGCTGAGTCTCTCAAACAGTGTTCATGGGAAACGATTAATAACTGGCCTAAAGCACTGATTGAATTAGAAAGCAGCGTGCGAGGAATTACAGCGAAAGCTCTTCCCAGAAGCGTGTGGATCTGCTGGACTGGTGATTCATGGGTAATGCTGTGGTTTGCCTGCAGGTGCTGCCTCATGACGAGCTGACAGAGAACAGGAAGTCCCACAGACACAGTCACAGGAAGAAGGTGTTACCTGAGATCTACCTGACACGCCTGCTCTCCACTAAGGTAAGCTGGACTCTGTCTGTGTGCGATGAACCCGAATATTCACTCAGACCAGTACACAAGAATAGAAGCACAAGATATGTTTCTAACCAAAGATCCAAATTAAACTGGAATATCACAAACATTTGCAAATAAAGTACCGTTACCATTCGACGAGTCACTTCCTGGTAAGCTGACACTAAATATCACTAGAAGCCACTGAATATAGTCATGTCATACTAGATCTGTTGTTTCAATTATTACTTCTGCTAAAAGGGAATCTTTCTACTTCGTTTTTTGGCTGTAGTTTGTATTTTTGATTGCACTGACTTGTTATTATAATAACAGCCGCATTTATAATAATAGATTTGTCTGCTGGTCTCATAATGCAAACTCACATGACTTTTGCACATGGAGGAATTTATTCAGTAAATGTGTTTCTGTTGTAGCTTATCCACATTTTGTTTTTGGATAAAAAGTTTATCCTGCTTAATCATGCGTGCGCTTTTTTTTTAAGTGGACGTTTTGCAAACAACGCATTTCAAGAGGAACACGATACGTAATAAATCCCGCACGGCTGGCGGCTAATCTGCTAATCATTCCCACTTACCCACGCCCAATCATGTTTTTTCCCGTGCACATATAAACTCCAGCTTTCCACTCCTTCCGCATCCTCCCCTTCTCCACCTTATTCCAGTTCACGCCTTTCAATCTGGGACCGAGCCGATCCTCGAACCCCTGCTCTCTCTAGGGTTCATTTCACTAGGGTTCAGGGTTTGCCGTACGGCCTCGCTCCCCTGACAGCACACCATATCTGCAGATTTTATAAGGAAATCGTGAACTCTTGATTTTATACACATGCACATAAAAATAAGGAAACACAAAAGGTGAAACCGAGGCATGCTACACTGTTATGTGTGGATATATGGCTCTGAAGCATGAACCCAGAGTTAATTCAGTGCAGAAGCAGAGCCATGTCTGCAGATAGACTCTTGTGCAAGTCTCTGTCTGTCCAGATGAAGCTGATATAATGCAATCTGTACTGCATCAGCCTACAGACCCAGTGTTTGCTCAGTCCAGCCACATGATCATGACGCCGCAAACATGAGCTCATCAACTGTGTGTGAGGAGCTCACGAAGACTGACGAGGATGTGAATGTGTTTGTCTTGCACAGGGAACCCTGCAGAAGTTCCTGGACGATCTGTTTCAGGCCATCCTCAGCATTCCTCCAGAGAAACCACCGCTAGCTGTCAAATACTTCTTTGACTTTCTAGAAGAACAGGCGGACAAGCGCGGTATAACCGACCCGGACACGCTACACATCTGGAAGACCAACAGGTATGAGCTCGCCAGACCACAAGCTATTTTACACTTCTGCCGTTCTTCTCCAACGTCCTCTGCTTCATGTTTCATGGAAATGTAATATCTTGCTCCGCCGCTATCAGTTAAGTGCTGGTCAATTACTGCTCAAGTCCTCGCAAACAAACTCATTACCAGATCCCTGTGGAGCAGACAGGTTCCTGCAGCACACTACAGAGATGATCTACAGCGAGAATGAGACCAGCTTCAGCTTCTCTGTGTCTCTCTGCAGTTTGCCTCTGCGCTTCTGGGTCAACATCCTGAAGAACCCTCAGTTTGTCTTTGATATCGATAAGACGGATCACATGGACGCGTGTCTGTCTGTCATCGCTCAGGCTTTCATCGACGCCTGCTCCCTCTCTGACCTGCAGCTGGGCAAAGTAAGAACACACACACACACACACACAAGCACATCTCGTAACTATTTCAGTGTATTTCTGTATGGCTAAAAGAATATAAAGCAGCGTGAAAAGACCTTTATGATCAGATTCTCTGGTACTGTAGTCTGTGTCATTCATGCCAAATGTGACTAAATTGAAAGTGAGCAAAACCTACGCGTGGAAGTGTTTTACCCTCATGCTGAACTCCTAGTCACACACAGATTTCTACTGGAGTGACTCATAACATGCAGAATTGTGCAGCGCAATGTGAGCGCATCTCGAGGTTTAAACCAGACAGGAAGTAGAGAGGAGAACTGTAGAAAACTGGGCACATACATTACCAGCTCAACCAGTCATCTGTTCAAACCAGTGTCACTTTTTCAGGAATTAATAAAGCATGAACCTATAACAGATTACAGCAGGTTTGATGATTTGTGTATATTGCACACAGATGATAAATTCTGCATCGGATCCATTGTGTTCTTTACTACAGGATTCTCCCACCAATAAGCTGCTGTATGCCAAAGAGATCCCGGAGTATAAGAAGAGAGTGCAGTGTTACTACAAGCAGATTCAAGAGATGGCGCCGCTGAGCGAGCAGGAGATGAACGCTCACCTGGCCGAGGAGTCACGGGTGAGCGAGGACACTTCTGACCACTTCATATTAACAATCAGCTCGTAGTATTGCTCATATCGCTTTATGAGAGTATGTAAGATAAAGGAAAGGAGGGGAATTATGGCCAAGTATGGTAACCCATACTCAGAATTTGTGCTCTGCATTTAACCCTGTACACACACACACACACACACACACACACACACACCTGGAGCAGTGGGCGGTCTCACCACATTTGAAAGACTCTCTAACCATTAGGCCATGACTGCCCCTAGATTGAATATACTTAACTGTACATGTTAATTCATTCTAATCACTGCATCAAATCTGTTAAATATACCACAATGCAAAAAGTACATATGAAATATATATATTTGTATGCTTTCTGCTGCAGAGATACAGGAATGAGTTCAACACTAACCTGGCTGTAATGGAAGTCTACAAGTATGCCAAGAGATATCGCAATCAGGTGAGCCCTTCCTCCTGCCGCCTGTCTCACGGTGGAACTGTCCTGAGAGTGTGTGTGTGTGTGTGTGTGTGTGTGAACGTGTCTTTCTGTATATGTGTGTGTAAGTGAGTGAGTGAGTATGTATATATGAGTGTGTGTGTGAGTGTTTCTGAGCGAGCGTGAGTGTGTGTGGGTGTGTGTGTGAGTGTGTGTGAGCGAGCGTGAGTGTGTGTAAGTGTGTGTGGGTGTGTGTGTGTGTGAGCAAGCGTGAGTGTGTGTAAGTGTGTGTGGGTGTGTGTGTGTGTGTGAGTGTGTGTGAGCAAGCGTGAGTGTATATGGGGGTGTGTGAGTGTGTGTGTGTGTGAGCGAGCGTGTGTGTGTGAGTGTTTCTGAGCGAGCGTGAGTGTGTGTAAGTGTGTGTGGGTGTGTGTGTGTGTGTGTGAGTGTGTGTGAGCAAGCGTGAGTGTATATGGGGGTGTGTGAGTGTGTGTGTGTGTGTGTGTGTGTGTGTGTGCGTGAGCGTGTGTGAGTGAGCATGAGTGTGTGTGGGTGGGTGTGTGTGTGAGTGTTTCTGAGCGAGTGTGAGTGTGTGTGAGCGAGCGAGCGTGAGTGTATATGGGTGTGCGTGAGTGTGTGTGAGCATGCCAGCAGCAGGATGTAGATGCCCTGGACAGATATGAAGGTATATTCTTGAGGCGTGATTGAGCTGATTTCTGCTGACAGCTGGGCTCTGAATAGGGCTCATTAACATGAAAGTGCAATCACATGAGGGTTTGAAAACAATTCTGATTACTGAGTGTGAGGGATCTGGATTGTGTTTGGATTCTGTCTCTTTCTTGTCATTTTTTTTAGCATTTCTAACTTAAATGCATGTAGTTTTGTGATCTGAACAGATAACACAGATAACGTGACCTCCGGCTCACTGGCCGCTGTAGGGAAATAATGAGAAGAATAACAATGTGCAGTAAATAGTAAAACTGTTTGCACTAAAAGCCAGCATGCTCATAATTCAGATAATACACCAATTTGCAATATCAGGCAGCAAAATGAGCTGACATAATAGCTGGACACGGATGATAGCCAGTCACATAAAAACTACAAATGAGCACTGGAGTCTGTACTGGAGTCTGTACTAGAATCTGTACTGGAATCTGTACTGGAGTCTGAGTCTGTACTAGAGTCTGTACTAGAGTCTGTACTGGAGTCTGTACTAGAATCTGTACTAGAATCTGTACTGGAGTCTGTACTGGAGTCTGTACTGGAGTCTGTACTGGAGTCTGTACTAGAATCTGTACTGGAGTCTGTACTGGAGTCTGAGTCTGTACTAGAGTCTGTACTGGAGTCTGTACTGGAGTCTGTACTAGAATCTGTACTGGAGTCTGTACTGGAGTCTGAGTCTGTACTAGAGTCTGTACTGGAGTACTACAGCACTGTATTCTGGTGACATTTAATGATCTACTTCATATGTGACATCTTCAAAATGTTCAGTGCTGGCCAAACGTTGCATTAAAGGAATAGTTCACCCAAAAATGAAAATTACAGCATATTTTAGTCACCCCCAAGCCATCCTAGATGTGTATGACTTTCGGATGAACACAGTCTTTTAGAAATGTGTCCAGGCTCTTCTGAGCTTGGTAATGCTGGTGGATAGTGCCCATTATTTTGAAGCTCCATAAATCAGATATATCCGCATGTTCTGCATCATAAAACTAACCTATGCTCCTCCGGGGGGTAATCACATGTCCCCTAAAGCAGACGGATGGGTTTTTGTAACAAAAATATTTCTAGTTTTCAAATCATAATGTAAATAACTTTTTCCATCAAAGCACCAACTTGTGTCAACACCAACGGAGTGTAGGGCATTTCTGTCTCGTATAAGTGTTTGGATCCTGATGAAAGGAGCGAAGGAACGATACCTTGACAACGCTGTGTGTGTGTGTGCAGCATTCATGTATAATAAATATTTCTTCTTATTATTATTATTACTTTACCTAAATATTGTCTCACTGTGTCTTAGTTACTATTAAACTCTTTTTAACTACACTACAGTCTTAAATGTGAAGTCAACATTAATCCCAACTTGGTTTTAAAATGCATGAAAAGAGCTCCTAACTGAAGATCACATGATCACAAACGGGCACCACTGAGAGCACACGCACATCTAGGAGACGTCTGCGTTTACATCTGCAAGACATATTGTTTAGGTTGTTTGCTCATCTGAAATACGTCTATTGGACGTCTCCCTTTAGATGTCTTTAAGATGCTTATGATTTAGTAAAACTGACATCTGTAAGACGTCTGCCAGATGTTTGTAGACAGCAGATCAAGAGATATTTAACAGATAACTTACAGCCGTTCATGTGCTCTCTGGGATCACCTCCGTGAAGTGACCATCGCAGGTTTCCTTCACTAACAGACTTCTGGAAGGGATTCACTTTTTCAAAAACTCTGTGTTCATCTGAAAGAAGAAAGTCATATACACCTAGGATGGCTTGGGAGTTATTCATCATTTTTGGGTGATTCCCTATTCCTTTAATGTGTTCAGTGAAAGTCATACTCTCATCTCCTCTATCTGATGTCAGAATATCTTTGAACGGGTCTCCAGATAATCTGTATGTATTGATGTGTGTCTCAGGTGGTGAGCGCGCTGGACTCAAACCCGACGGCTCGACGCACTCAGCTGCAGCACAGGTTTGAGCAGGTCATTGCTCTGGTGGAGGACAACATCTACGAGTGCAGCAGCGAGGCCTGAGCGGTCCCCTGAGGACGGGAGCCCTGACAGAACTGACCCTCACTGACTGAATCAACGTGGATTCTCAAGAGAAGAAGTGATGGGGAAACGTCCATAAAGTTTGACCGCTTGTTCTTGCTATGATGAGTTTGTTGGTTTTCAATCGCTGTAGTATTCAACTATTGACTTTGAACAGAGTTTGTTTGATGAATTGTGGACTCCAGGGTCCTGAGGCCCTGCGGTCATGTGACGCACTGACCCCGCACTCGGGGAGAGCCAATTATGCACTGGATTATACAAGACCTTCTCCATAGCAATATTTATATCTGTATGATGATTTCCTAGTGTTATGTGAATAGCGTGTCTGACGGGATATTTGTGCCTGTGCTGTTCAACGGCGGTCCATCTGAATTCCACGATGCCTTGGACTACAGTTACTATACGATAAACATTTAATAGGCTTGAATGAGACTGTTGCTTTTGTATTAATTATTATTATTTGAAGGGTTTGGGTCTCTCAAATGTGTCCAAACCAAAGCGTGTGCATCATTTTTGTAGATATTCTGCTGCAAATGTTTAATTTTTTTGGAGAAAGAGGGAAATTTTATCAATAAACACAAACTTTTCATTGTGTCCCAGTTCTCTGTCACATCCACACAGTTTACGAAACATGTTTGGTTTTACATGAGCCTTTATTTCTGCTTTGCCTCTATATTTTGTAATCTGCAGGCAAATTCATGTCTTAACACAACATCTTTAATCATAATTCACATTTACGCCTAAACATTCAGAGGATTGATCTCCTGAGGTCTCTTCTGGCTTCAACACGCAGTCTCACGTCTTAACATCAAACTTTAGAAAGAAACAAACATACGCCTACAAAAGGTTAACTGACCACAGGTAAACAGCTGGAGTATCGGGCAGAACCAACGGAGCAGCTGTTGAGATGAATTCACAAAGATGCCATCACCATCACATGCAGCACTACAGAGATCTGCTTGGCCAGTTTTAACAACACATGTAAGAAGTGAGTGAAGTTGAATATATATTTGGCCTGTAGGAGGCTGCTGGGTGGACGGTCCAGCTGTCGGTCAGGCGGGAGCCACCTGACTGGACGAGACCACCGAGGACTGAGTCTTACTGGAGGCCATCATGCTGCTCTCCTCCTCACCGAACGGGTTCTTTCCACAGCAGACCGTAGTGAGCATGCAGTTCCTGAACTGGACCAATGGAAACACATTCAGGGTTATATACAGCAGACCTGTCTGTTCTAGCTGCTCGGTTAGCTAAAACAGGAAGTAATAAGGCTATGAAGATGAACCATTCAGTGTATTAGCCATTAGCCTGCCAGCTCATTAGAGGTCATCTGATGATTGATCGTTTGGTAAGAACACGCAATGAAAATGTTGAGATCCACCCCAGAACTTGTGACAGACACAGCCCTGATTTTTAATAACAAACTGTATCAGTCTGTTCCTCTCAGTATACTGAAACCGTAACAGGGGTGTACTTCAGTGGATGACAGTGCTGTCTGCTCTCCTTCTCTTCAGTGTTGTTCATAATGTCTGAGTGAATCACTGAATTATTCATTTAAAGGTGCCCTAGAATGCATTGAGAGAATATTTGAAATATGTACATAGAAGGTATGTAGCTTAGGTAAGGGGGAAAATGCCCAGAAACGGTTTTCCAGGTCCATTTACAACCCTAGAATGAAACAGTCTGTTTTTGCCTTATTTGGAAGCTTCATGAATAGTAATGAGGAGGTCTGCTCTGATTGGCTGTTGCTCAGCGTCGCACGAGTATATGCAAATGTGGCGTCTCACCTGTCTGTTGAGTATGATGTAGATGACAGGGTTGTAAAGTGCTGCACTCTTAGCAAAGAAAGCAGGTATCGTCATGAATACAGGACCAAACTCCGCCCCCTGATTGGCAAAGATGTACCAGGCCACGCTGGCATATGGCACCCAGCACACTAAGAAGGAGATCACCATGACAACCACCATACGTGTCACTTCCCGCTCGGCCCTCTGCGTCGTCTCTGATTCCTGCTGCTGAGCAGCGGCCTGACCACAGAAAACACAGAAAACATGCTCCTGGATGCTGATTGGTTCAGCAGTCCAGCTGTGTTGACGATACACTGACAGAGGTTCATGTTTGTGTGTGTCTTACCGCACGGACAGTGCAGAGGAGCCGGCTGTAGCAGAAGAAGATGATGAGCAGTGGGATGGAGAAGTGCAGGGTGAACATGTAGATGACAAACGAGGTGTTGTTAATCTCAGGTTTGGGAGTGTAGTAATCTATTCCACAGGAGCACTGCATTCCCTCGGGAATATACCTGCACACAGTCACATGACCAGCAGGACCAGTTGAGCTTCACGTTTCACTGTGGTGGGGAAATCATCTGATGAAGACTGTGATGGAGTACCTGGACCAGCCCAGCAGGGGCGGCACGCAGCAGGTGAGGGCCATGACCCAGGTGAAGCCCACTCCCACGATGGCGTGCTTCTCTCCAAAACGAAATGTTGTCATTGGCTTACACACCACAATATAACGCTCGACAGCCAAAACCACCAGAGACCACAGCGCAATCTCACCTGACAAACACACAAGCTCTCCACGTTAGAGATTAGCTCTAGTGTGCGTACCACCTTGTGTCAGTGCATGTTTGTGCTGGTTTTACATATATAATAATTCTGAGGTTCGTAATTCGTTTTGCAGTCATATTGGGGATTATGAAATCTGTATGGTTCCGGTTTCAATGTTTTGGTGTCATGATAAACCCGTCTCCTGTTGTAGAATAACTATAAACCCATGGTTCATCAGAGAGTATATGTTTGTACCAGGGCTTGACATTAACTTTTTTGCTCACCAGCCACTGTGGCTAGTGGTTTTCCAAATTTACTAGCCACTCAGC
>JAUCMS010000135.1:41858-59276 GCA_032357445.1 Enteromius radiatus | reverse complement strand
AAACAAGTGCTCATACTCGCGCGGCAGTACCAGAGGCTCGCTGAGGTTTGTCCAAGAAGTCGCTAGATTTGTCGCTATTTTTGGAAAAATGTCGCCAAGGGGTCTGAAAAGTCGCTAAGTCTAGCGACAAAGTCCCTAAGTTGGCAATACTGCAGACACCAGACTCGGTACATATATTGTTCAAAAAAGCCAGACAACTTTCAAATTTACAGTCATTAGCCACGACCGATTGTTTTTACATATTTATTTATTTTATGCATTACAGCTTATGAAATCTCTTATAGGCTTCCTTCCTTTCTGTAAGTTTTAGGGACAAAAAAAATCCTAGATCCAGTTCATTTGTTCATTTCAATTAGGTTAATGATATACTGTAAGTGGTCTAGTAAATTTGATACTGACCTATGATATCCTGACATTCATCCGATCTTACTTAATCTCAACAGTAAAACAGTTCATTTTACAGATACAAAATATTTCACGAATATATGTAGATCAGTATTATTGGAGAAAAAATTGTCAAATTTTAAACTAACCCTAACGAACAATGATCATTATATTTTCACAGCATTTCTTAATTTTTGTTGATGTTGGTTAATCAAAATGTTCAAATTAACTCACAGTGCAATGTTAACTAATGCTAACAGATACAATTTTAATAAAGTTTAAGGTTAAAATGTAATATTACTTAACATTAATAAATGCTATATAAATATAGACCATGCTATTTAATATAATTAATGTTACTGTAAAGAGTTTCCAAATGTTTTATGTTTTTTGCCATTTTAAAATTTCTGTGAAATTATCTGGAGTTTAGGGAAGTAGATTTGTTTTGCACACCAACACCATAAATATGTGTATACCAAAATAGGTTTTAGTGTCAAGGTCTGGAAAGATTATTATAAGCATGATTTGGAAAATAGAGCACGAGTGGCAGTATTTTTGGCCAGCACAGACTCCTATCAGCAATATTGCCTTGAGCTGTTCTCAAAGCAAGCAATGTCCCTACAGGCTACCATATTGAGTAATACTTTAGAGTAGGGAACACAAACTGATTATTAATTAACAGACGTCCCTAAATAAAATGCTAATTTTCCCTTTGTTCAAGGTATACAAGGCAGTTGTGATAGTAGTCATGTTTAGGTATCGGTTAGATTTAAAGAATCTAAAACATAGTCATGCATTAATATGTGCTTTATAAGCACTAATAGACAGCCAATGTACTGGTAATACGCATGTTAATAAGCGACTAGCTCATGCTAGGGAAAAGTGTTACGTAATCTAAAGTGTTACCAAATGTTGTGTGAGGCTGTGTCCCTATTTATACAGATGCCAGTGAAAGGCAAACTATACATAATCATAATCTAAGCAGGATTAACACGTCAGTCCTGATCCTACCTAATTCATCCATACATATCTGTCAAATCATCCTTCATAAAGCCTTTAATCCAAGGTGACAGTGAGGATTGCCCCGGTTGTACACTTGCACTGCATTACATATTGAGCCTGTTATCCATAATTACGTTGCTGTCAACTTCTGAAAGAATGTATGTACTTTTTTATCAAGTCAAAACTTAATACTTAATACAAAATACTGCAGTAGCTATAGTCTTAATGTTGATTAAACAGAAGCACTCTTTAACAAAGAATATATACACCACATTAAAGCTCTCATCAGAAATCAGTATGGTTTATTTAATTTAAAATACTATTTCGACATTTCGTTAACCTCACAGCTCAATCAAAACATAAACAGAGCGATTTAATTTGCAAAGTGCTTTTTATTGTTACGTTGCCTTGAATACATGCCTCTACAATCACAACAAAGCCAGTATAAGGAGTCCAACAGTAAGAGAGTTAAGATATTTTTCCTTTTGCTGCATTTTAGGAAGAGAACTCAGGAAAACAAAAACAAAACAAAAAGAATCTTATGCACCGTTACGCTGGACTCGCTGGATGTACTGAAACTGGGACAGGGTCTGTCCTCTCTCAAAACTGTCTTTTGGTTGAACCAATTGGGTTTTGTAAAAATACAAAAAGGAAAACTGACGGACATTTTTTTTTTTTTCTGCAAGTGGTAGCGGTCGCTCGTTTCCCTGGGCTGAACACTTTGTGGTCTCTGCGTGTGATCGGTCGCCGTCGAAGCCCAGTGCACGTCGCTGCTTACGGTGTGTCACGGACGAGTGTTTACGCAGGGGACACGGAAGACACGGACGAAGCCTCGGTCTTGGACGCAGTGGTGGAGGCACCCTCTTCCTCCTCGAAGGGGTTCTTGCCGCAGCACAGGGTGGTGATCATGCAGTGACGGAACTGCTTGTTCATGCAGATGTAGATGCACGGGTTGTAGACGGCAGCGGTCTTGGCAAAGAAGGCTGGCAGTGTCATGAAGAGAGGCCCGAATTCGCTTCCCTGGTGGGTGAAGATGTACCAGGCCACGCTGGCGTAGGGGATCCAGCATACCAAGAAGCCGATGACCATGATGACCACCATGCGGGTGACCTCACGCTCGGCCCTCTGGGTGGTCTCGGACTCCTGCTGCTGAGCAGCAGCTTCCTTGACGGTGCAGACCAAGCGGCCGTAGCAGAAGAAGATGACGAACATGGGAATGAAGAAGTGCACGATGAACATGTAGACGACGAAGGACTCATTGTTAACGCCAGGTACACGAGTGTAGTAGTCGACTCCGCACGAGCACTGCATGCCCTCGGGGATGTAACGGGACCAGCCCACCAGGGGAGGCACGGCGCAGGAGCAGGCCATGACCCAGGTGAAGGCCACACCCATGATGGCGTGGTTCTCTCCGAAGCGGAAGTTGCTCACTGGTTTACAGACCACCATCCACCTCTCAAAGGCCAGCACCACCAGGGACCAGAGGCCCATTTCACCACCCAGAGTAGCGAAGAA
Source organism: Enteromius radiatus (assembly GCA_032357445.1). Lineage (NCBI taxonomy): Eukaryota > Metazoa > Chordata > Actinopteri > Cypriniformes > Cyprinidae > Enteromius > Enteromius radiatus. The sequence continues at coordinate 56,375 of JAUCMS010000135.1, read as the reverse complement.
GCCTTCCAGGTTGCAGCCGACGCGTCCGAAAACGAAGTAGCCGTGTAAGGAGGTGTACATTGTCGTGGTGAATCCACCGAACACCATGAAGAGGTCAGACACGGCGAGGTTCAGCAGAATGTAGTTGAGAGGTGTACGCAGCTTCTTGTGCTCGATGGTGACGTACAGAGTGAGGAAATTGACTGGGAAGCCGGTGAGGATGAGGAAGAACATGTATGCGGCCAGGCAGGCGTATGCCCATGGCGCCACCAGGTAGTACTGGGGATACTCGTACGGGCTCCTAACAACGCCGGTGGCGTTGGACATAGGCACGTAGAATGCCGGTCCCTCTGTACCGTTCATGGCTGCAGTTGGATGTTGTGCTCAGTCCCTTTCTGTGGTAGTGTTCGGATGGCTCGGCAGGACTGTGGAGAAACGAGGCAGGACCGTGCTACGACTTGACGGGCCGAGCATGCACCCCGCTTTATAGAGGCTCGCTCGGGATTACCTGATGTTTCCAGGCTGTCAGCACGAGTCTATTTAGGCCACAGCTAATAAAATAATCCCAGCCATCATTGCACTGCATATCTGGCAACTTATCGAGTTATTAAGGTTATACCTGAACAGGGCAGGTAAGCGGCGATTGAAAACACACACACACACACACACAAAACTTCCTTTAGGACACAGTGGCACGCTTGTACAATCACTGAATCAACCACAAACTGACTTTAACTGAAAATTGAGTGTTTACTGTTACACACCATTTTTCTTTTTGATTCTGTATCTGTACAGTTAGATAAATGACTTGAATTTATGTTCCATACTGGATTGCAACTTAAGTAAGTAAAAATAAGTACACTGTACTGATTGCGTTCATATTGTGTTACAAAACACTTCTGCTGCTGTTGAAGCAGATATAGATGAGGTTAGAGAGGTTTGATGTTATGGGTAGTGTGGGTTAGTGTGTAAGGAATGGGTCAGCAGTGTAATTATAAATGTATTTACGGAAATTAATTACATCTGTAATTACGTATAGGTATTTTTATGAATGTAAGTACAATGTAAAAACATGTATGTACACAATAAGTGCATTGTAGCAAATAATTCATTTAAATGTAAGTACACAGTAATTAATATAAAGTGGGACCATTCGGTTTGTACCATAATCGATCTTGATGCATTCAAAGTATACATGTTTTCCAGGAGGTGCGCTCATGACCTCGCGGTGTTAGTGGCATTCTCTAACAGTTGATCTGAAGGAACCAGAATACTGCGGTTCTTAATAATCATCACATTTCATCAAGCGCATTCTAGTATTTAAGAATAAGAAATCAGTCATTTTTAATGAAACCAGTGCACTAAACAAAGATATTTGTTATCAACCTATTTCCTCTCATGCATATTCAGGATCGTTTAGTGTCAGGTGGACTAAGGATACCCTTGTCCCTGTGAAATGCCTGGGTGGACATGCTCAAGGCTCAGCATATTTCACACAGGTGGGTTTTATGAAGAGGATTTACAGATTACAGGAGAGCTACCCTACAACGAGGAGCCCTAAGCACATTAGCTGCTTGCTAGTCTCTCTACAATCCACAGTGCAGGGAAAGACTGGCTGTAACTGGTCAGTACAGTCTCAGTTAGCATTCTGTTCAACAGCTGCTAAATATCGGAAAATATTCTCACAATCTGAAGTAGGCTAAAATATATGTTACGCACAGAAATCTTTTGTCAGCAATTTTAATGTGTAGCTCAATTCAGATTCATGTCAAACTTCCCAAGTTTCACAGTCTTTACAGTGAAACCATTCAAATCAAAGTGTTAATGTAAATACATTAAATGATGTTTAAATAAGTACAGTATTTTCTTTATGTCTATGTCTGTCAAGGCTAATGTTTTTTTTGTGTGTTTGAAGAGCAGAGAAGTATTTGCCGTCTAGTTGTAGCCGTATCATTTTGTACATTTCAGATATCCAGTGCATGAAGAACTTCCGTTTATATACTGAGATTTTGGCCAAGTATATTAAATGACAAGAAAACCTTAGCTCCCATAAAGCTACAATGAAAGTTATAATCAGTAAGTTGATGAAAGAATATAATATACATTGATAGAGCTCTACTAATGTCATCTGGTCTAAAACGTGATTAAAAAAATTAAATAATACCACAACACCAACTCTGATTATGCAGTGTTTTATTATAATAAAACAAATCCCCTTTCTATACCCTATGCCAGGGTTTCTTAAATCTTAACCTGAAGGTTCAATGCTCTACAGAGTTTAGCTCCCACCCTAAAAGAATATAATAGTTATGTGAAAGCTGCACTTGGGCATCATTTATAAAGTGTGATTTGATCTTAGAGTGTGTGTGTATGCTTAAATACACTCCAGGTTTTGGAAAGCTGTTCTTGCAGCTCACTGTCCTAAATTTACGTATTTTTATGATGATGATTGTTGATCTTTTATACAGTGAGGAACATAAGTATTTGGACACCCACCAAATTCTCCCACTTAGAAATCATGGAGGGGTCTGAAATTCACATTGTAGGTGCATTCCCACTGTGAGAGACAGCATTTTAAAGAAATTCAGAAAATCACATTGTACGATTTTTAAATAATTAATTTGTATTGAACTGCTGCACATAAGTATTTGAACACCTGTTAATATTTGGTACAGAAGCCTTTGTTTGCAATTACAGAGGTCAAACTTTTCCTGTAGTTCTTGACCATTTTTGCACACACTGCAACAGGGATTTTGGGCCACTCCTCCACACAGATCTCCACAAGATTTGTCGGGCTCCATGGAGATCTTTCATGGAGCCCCAGTCCGAGGGATACTGACAGTCGTCTTTAGCCTCTTTTCTAACAAGCCCATTTTCTAACAATTGTTCCAACAGTTGATCTGTTTTCTCCAAGCTGCTTGGCAATTGCCCTGTAGCCCTTTCCAGCCTTGTGGAGCCCCACAATTTGGTCTCTGGTGTCTTTTGACAGCTCTTTTTAACAGCTCTTTGGTCTTGCCCATGGTAGTAGTTGAATCTGAGATGGTGGCCGCTCTGGAGCCAAAATGGTGCTACTTTGTGTTGTAGCGAGTTTATTTTTTTTTCAGTATATGGACATCGGTGCCAAATACTTTTACAACTAAATAACCCAGTTAAATCCTTTCAAGATGAGTTGCGTGAGAAGCTTCGTGACCTCGGCCTGCTCCAGAAACCATGCCTCCAGCCCTCGGAGTTGCCTGATGCCGATGGCCGGAGGAGGAGACATCGTAAGCGGTGCGCAAGGAAGCGGAAACGCGGCAAGCGGGCGGGAGTCTGTGCTAGGCTAAAAACAAACTCTAGCCGGCCGGCTCTTCCGTCTATCATCGTATTAAATGTCTGCTCGCTGGACAATAAGCTACATCCGACTCTAACAGAATAAACAGTGTGAGTTCAGGGACTGCTCTGTCTTTGTTTTCACTGAGACATGGCTCCGCGACAGAGTTCCAGACACTGCCGTTCAACTACACGGGCTAACCTTGTTTCGCACTGACAGACATGCAGCTCTGTGCGCTAAGACTCACGGCGGTGGCTTATGTGTTTACATCAACACGGAATGGTGTAAGAACTCTGTGCTAGTTTCTAACTTTTGCTCATCGTTGCTGGAGACTGTGACTGTTAGATTCAGACCTTTTTATTTACCACGGGAATTCACCACTGTTTTTATTATCAGAGTATACATTATCAGAGTATACATACAAGCTATTGGGCCTGAACACCTCCCTCTGTAACTGGATCCTGGACTTTCTGACAGTGCGGATCAGGAACTACACCTCCAACACCACCAAACTGAGCATCGACGGCCCTTCTGTGGAGATCGTCGAGAGCACTAAATTTCTTGGTGTCCACCTGGAGGAGAACCTCACCTGGACCCTCAACACCAGCTCTCTGCACAAGAAAGCCCATCAGTGTATATTCTTCCTGAGAAGGCTAAATAAGGAAGTCACACAAAATTCATAGGGTCATCTAAGTTCTCTGGAAACCACCAGTACTCACCAGTACTGCCCAATAGCTGGGCCCTCAAACGTTCAATGTACATTAGGACATGCAGTATTGGAATAACTCAACATATTAATTAGTATATTGATTACCATACATAATATTTTAAATGAGATAATACCATACTGAGAAAATAGCATAACATAAAGTAAAATAGCACACCATCTATCCATCATCTCTAGGCAATTTCACATCAATTGTTTACTGAGGCTGAGGCTGAGTCTTTCATCAGTTTGGACAAGGCTGTCAGATGTCTGATGTTCTTTGGACATGGACCGGCCTGTGACATGTTCAGAAGGGCATATTCCATTTTCCTTGTGGTTTTCCTTAATGCATTGGTTATCATCATCAACATTTTCCATCAGTGATGACACTTTTTCTTTGTGCTCTTCATTTTGCATTTGTTCACTGTCCTGTTGTCTTGCTTAAGTGGTCTTAATGCCACTCTGTGTGGACCTCTCTCCTTTACGGCTTATTTAGCATCACCGCTTAGTTAGTGTCTTTTGGTCATTGTCTCTTAAATTCACATTAATAATCATCACACCATCCAGTGGATGTAAATGATAGATTTTCTGCAAGCGTTAAACTTTCCATGGTTGCTTGTACACATCTGGCAATTCTTTTGGCCATTTGTTAACTTGCTCTGTTGTAGCTGGCTGGTGTGCTCTGTATGGAACGTATTTCTTTACCAACTTTTGTACAGTGTGAGTTCGTCGTTCACCGGTGTCCTCTTACTCCTCCTCATCGTCAATTTCAACTTCAGTTCTTCTGTTCTTGACTATTACATGAGCAAGAATAAACTTGTTGTTCTTGGTAATTCCAGCATGTTTGTTGATGTCTGCATCGTTATCATCAGAGCTGCTTGAAGACTTTGATTCCACTTGTTTGAAAAGCAAAGTTAGCAAATTGTCGTTCTCAATCAACAGTCTTTCTTGCAATTGTTCAGCCAGATCTCACGACTATTGTCTAGCGCAGTGGTTACCAAACGCATTCACTTGCCCTGGGAATACTCTTTTATCTTACCCGTTTGCTGTTGTTTGACCCAGCCGTTTTGGACCATGTTTCTAAATAAAGCTTTAAAATAAGGTGATCAGATGTGCTGTCACACTTCTCGGTTGGCAGGGATGGCATGGAGATGCGGGATAAGTGAAACATAAACATTTAATCAAGATCAGGGCAGACATACAACTAAGAACCACGACAGCATACACAAACACAGTAACATTCAATGACCGACAAGGGAGAACTCAAAAGACACGGTTTAAATACAAGATAAAACAAGAGGGAAACTCAAAACACCTGAGACATGACTGGGATCAAATTAACTAATAATCACGAAGAGAGTAAATCCAAATAAGGGCATACACGTGAGAAATCAAAACGAAACCAGACAACGTTACATGTACCATGCTTTAAATCACTTCTGCAGTGATTTGAGGACATAAACTGATCGATTGGAGCAGTGCAAACCAACACCTGGTTATTTTAGCCAATTTATAAATCTTGAAAAAATATTTTGAGGAAAAAATATAGGACAGCAAGATGCAATATCAAAATACAGAGTACAAAATCTGAACAGCAAATTAGGTATTAATTCAGAGGTACAAATAATCCATGACAATGCTAACCCAACTCCAACATTTTGATCAAATCAGCTTTAGGGCTAAAGCAAACTTGTGACTCTGATCAGGGGCGGACTCTAAAATATTTTATGGTGGGGACTTGCGGTGGACACAGAAGTGGATTCAGGGTCTGGAGCCATAGAGGGCTGTCTCCTTTCCCTCCTTTTGGCTGAGGTACTAATTGTCCCAGTACTGGGCTGACACTCTGGAGCAGTGCTTCCCAAACCTCTCCTGGAGGACCCCCTGCCCTGCACATTTTGTATGTCTCTTTTATATAACACACCTGATTACACTTATCAGCTCATTAGTAGAGACTGCAAGAACTAAATTGGGTGTGTCTGATTAGGGAGACATACAAAACGTTCAGGGCAGTGGGTCCTCCGGGACAGGTTTGGAAAGCACTGCTCTGGAGTAAGTTTGTGAGTGGACTCTGAGGCAGATTTACGGACTGGAATGGACTCTCGGGCTGGTGGGTTTGAGAGTACAGGTTTTGGGATATTTGCTGATTGGGCCGACATTAACGGTGGATCTTCCACACTAGATGCAGGTCCCTTCCACTCCAGGATGGATCTGGTGGCAGGCATGATTGCTGAAGTCTCTAGTGTGTTAAACATGATGTGACCAGGCATGATAGATACTGTGGATTTGCAGGATTCCTCATCAGCAGTTCACACTGTAAATGGGCAGCCACTCAAAAATAGGGCATAGTCCAAGTACTGAGCTAGGGTCCTGGTAGAGTGACCTGGTCTAAGCCAACTAAAGCCAACAGTCTAAAAACTGGAGTCTAAGCCAATCCAAAAACAATCCATTAATTGAACATCATCCCACGTAGACATATGGCAGTACTTGAGGAACTCTTCTACATAAGACGCCATTGGACATACATTTTGAAATATGGAACATAGTCTCTCTTCTGCCCAGCCACCCTCTCGCCGGCCCTTGCAATCAGGGCCGTATCCGCCATTGAGGTCCGGACCTCTGTATTTTTCTAATAGCAGAGGTTGTCAAATAATTATCTTATATTAATTCTGCATTGGTGCTGTATAGTTTGGGAGAAGGGGATTAGGAGCTTGCAGGTTAACTACCTGATCTCGGAAGGGTGTGGTAGGAAAGGCACTCTTCGTCGACAGAGAAGGCTTGTAGGTCCCCCACCCTCTTGATAGAGGCCAAAGCAATCAGGAGTGCTGTCTTCAGCGACAGGTATTTTATCTCGACTGACGCTAGTGGCTCAAAAGGAGCTTGCCGCAGGCCAGTTAGGGTGACGGCAAGGTCCCAAGAGGGCACCGAGGGCGGTCTCGGGGGATCAACCCGACGCGCACCTCTGAGGAACCTCACAATGAGTTGATGCTTACCTAGGGATTCACCCTCCACTGCATCATGGTATGCTGCTATGGCAGCAACATATGCTTTAAGAGTTGAAGGGGACAGCCTGCTCTCCAACTTTTCCTGCAGGAAGGAAAGCACAACTGCAATCGGGCATCTCTGTGGGTCCTCATTGCGAGAGGAGCACCAGTCGACGCACAGACCCCATCTCAGAGCATACGCCTGCCTTGTCGAGGGGGCTTAAGACTGAGAGATGGTTGTAATCACGGCTGCTGGCAAGCCAGAGAGATCTGCCGCATCCCATCCAGGAGCTAGATGTGCAAGTTCCAGAGATCGGGTCATGGATGCCAAATCAAGCCCATCCCCTGAGGAGGTCTCTCCTCGAGGGGATTTTCCAAGGAGGGGCTGCTGCGAGGAGCACTAGGTCGGCAAACTCAACGTCAGGCTGCCTACCTGGCATCGTGTGCCTCAGCGGGGGACGGCGCAGAAGGTCTGGGTGCCGCCGGGGCAGTGACGGAGCACCCGGGGACCGGGTAGAGATGAGAGTGTCAGGAAAGCGAGTTTTGTTGTCTGCTTCTGGGGTGCATCGGAGGAGATGCTCGACCCGATGTACGGGGAAACAGTCTGCTCTGGTAACCCAACGGAACTACGTGACGGGGTAGAAGTTTGCGGGGCTTTTTTTTTTTTTGCCCGGCAGAACATCCTGCGCATCAGTGTGAGGATCCCCAAGCGCCACGCCGCGGCCGCCGAAAAGCCTTTATGGCTCAACAATCTGCCGCAGGAAGACGGGGATGGGAAAACGTCTCACTGTAGCGATGGTCATGTATTTGCAATGAACGCATGAATCATCCACGAATGCTGCCTCAGCATTTTTTTTTTTTTTACCCAGACGCGTGAGGCAGCGATCATGTCCAGCAGAGAGGTGAGGAAACTACTGCATCTGGAAGCGCACGGCCAGATAGACATTCCGGAGAACGCCTTACCAACCGTGAGAAAATTGTTCTTTTTTTACCTCCCAGGGAGGACCTATCGCAGCACTCGGGTAAGGTCGCTCGCTGGTATGCAAAAAGCTGGTTTGCTCTCAGCCTTTACAAAGGCTACCAGCCCGTGGGGTTCACCAATCAGCCACCCAGTCCATGCTGATGGTGAAGAGAGAGCATGAACTCGCAGGAACTCTGCCGTTGAGAAAGACCTCTCCGTTGACTCAAACAAGGCATAGAATGCAGAGGCTTTTGAAGCAAAAATCTGCAAGTGCATTTCATCCGTGCCCTCTTATACTCACGCTGTGATAATGATACACCTGGCTGTAATTAAATGCACGCCGATATTCATTGGCCTTTTCTCATTACTCGAAGGCAATTGGCCTCTCATGCGAGTTCCCATATGTAACGTCGGAGTGACTCAACTGAAGGGGAACGCATGTCTTTCGATACTATCTGATTTCATCCTAAATATTATATATATATATATATATATATATATATATGTGTTCTCTTTCTTTATTAATTTTCCTTTCCAGCTTGTACTATGTGAACAGTGCACGAGGCTGGTATTACAGTATGAGCACTTCCTCTGTCTGTTTTATGTATTCGCTTTATGTATTCCCCAACTGCAAGTTGTTTTGGAAAAAAAGCATCTGCAAAATGACTAAATGTAAAAGTAAATGTAAATGCAAGTATAAAAAGCCAAGATAACAAATCTGAGGTTTGTTGTTTTAACAATGCACAATTTGACATGATCAAGTATTTTGCATGAACCGCATTCCTTACATAGTGCATGCCCATTTAGAGTTTGTTCTGCATGATTCAGTCTATTAAAACACATTCACAAATGTAAAATTAATTCACAGATTCAGTATGGGGGCAGAACATTTTTATATTTTTACCACTTTATATAGCTAATCAATAAGGAGTGCCATGTTTCTCCAAAAAATAATGATTACAAACATAATATTAATTCTTAAAACAGCTCAATAAACCAAAAGTTAATTAAGAGACTTCATATTGCCTGTTTTTGCTCTACTTTGCTAAAAAAAAAAAAAAAAAAAATCAATCCAAACACAGCCACAGCGCTGCTTTGTGTCTTTGAACAACATGCCTTGAATCCTGAATGTTTCATCCATTTAAATGGTTCGGTTCAATCACAATGACTCACTTACTAAAAGTGATTTTTCTGTTTTAATTTTTACATTACGATTTTTTCATATTTTAAATAACAAATATCAGTATTTAACTTTTTATGTTTAACATATCAAAACTTTATGCATTTGTAATTGCAGTTAAATGGATTCATGTCTTGCATTAAACAGTGTGTAAATACATCTGAACGCCACTTCAGATGCAGCCTCTGTGTTGATTTCATAATTTTAATTTTCTTGGTGACAGTCCAAATGTCTTGTGATTCTCACTGATTAAATGTAAGAATTAAACTCAAATTTTCTTAGGGGGGACCAAGCTCTCGAACCCTCTACAATCTACATTTTGGGACCTAAACCTGCATACGCCCTGCTTACAATATGTTGTGGCATTTCTGGTATTCTGTCACAAATGTAGTGCAGCGATAGGTGCTCAGAGAAAAACATGCTAAAATCCAAGGTACCTTATTTAGATTCAACAACATAAACACAATAGATCATAGGAGAAGTGCTCTGAATACACAACAAGAAAACTAATCAAAAACAGCACCAAACAAGATCAGAATATGAGTCCACATTTATTTTAAAGGAGTTTGAGCAGAATAATTGAAATAAACTACAATATTAAAGTTGTGTTGTTTTGTTGTGATGCATTATACACTTTTTCCTTAAAAATGTATTCTTCCACACTTTCTTTGTGAACACATAAACTACAACTTTTGCCTCATTAAACTTTTAAATATTATTAAGTTTTAAACTTTTTTTTTTTTTTCAAATTTGCATTTCCAGATGAAATTAGAGCTACTGTGTTCTTGTGCGAATGACAAAGGCAGCTTCTCTGTGGCCAATAATTATAATAACACCATAACAGCTTCAAAACAACAATGAAAAAGAACCTTTTTTGCACTGTTATGTAATGTATTTTGGCTATTTCAATATATTATAGTGTAAAACTGCAAGACAGTCATGTTAGGTGTGGAAGAACTAGCGCAGGCCGTCTTGTCTGCTTAGCCACTTAAAATGAGCTGAACTGGACAACAGCCTCTTTGAATTCAATAATGAAATGCTTTTAACTGAAAAGTTCAAATAAAGTGATCTTGTCATTTTACATTACATTTTACACTCCTATTTGGTACTGTTAAGTGCTTTGACATGATTATTAAAAGTGCTATATAAATAAAGGTAACTTGACTTTTTAAGACTGAATTTGCCACATTAGAGGAGTTTTTTTATTTATTTATTTATTTTATGTGACAAGGCCTCTGGTTCTGACATAGCTCTAAGACATGATCCTTTTTACAAGATGTGTGTGTGTATATATATATATTGGCCTACACACACACATACAGAAACAGTGAGTGTACATATAATATTTACCCGATATGGTTGACACTTCAAGTGTACTGCAATCAGTAAACCTCAAGGTGATCAGATGCACGGCACCACTTTGCAAACTAAACACACATCAAAGGATGCACAAAAATGCACAGAGAGCTCCCCCCAGAGGTCTTGAAGACCCTTTATTCTTTAGTCAGTTAACCACCAGCAACCAGCAGGGTTGAATTAATTCAAAATGCGAAGCAGAAAGGACTCTCTCTCACACACACACACACACACACTGGTATTTAGATTATTATGGGTTAATTCCACAGGCATAATGGTTTTCTACTGTACATACTGTATTTTTAATCCCCTTACCCTAAGTCTACCCCTTCAGCTACACTTTCTGCATTTTTAGATTTTAATCAAATAAAAATGTCCCCACAAGTTCAGAAGTTACTGATATTATATTATTATCATTGTTTGGGAGCCTTCTACTGATTGGAGGCCAGCCTTTTGCCTGGTTTCTATCCTATAGATCTTGAGATGGTTCCCCAAGGAAGAGGCACAGGTTGGTAAGGCTAGGTGTATCTTTCTTCAGAGATACCAGCATCAGGCTAACTGCCGGACAGCACTTTATTTCCAAGCCGAAGAATCTGGTTAGCCACTAAGAACCTGCCCCTCCGAGGTGACACCAAGGAAGCTTTCACTGAAATGATTTGTCCCTTTTTGAACTGCAATGAAAGTTAAGCCCGTTTCCTATATTTTGTTTCTTCCCTATTCCTTGAGAATTAACCACAGGTTTCATGTCTCATTGTTAAAACAATGTTGTCTTGTCTTCTCCCTTGTTTTCTCCACTCATGTTTTTTTTTTCTTTATTGTTGTTAATTCCTCAGTCAAGAAGAACTTTCGTTGGTTTATTCTTGCAAATTAAATTAAATAAATAAAAATGTATAATCAACATTGCCTGGTATACTTATATTTCGTTTGGATCGAACATTACCACTTCCACCACTTCTGTCCTGGGTTCAAGCCTGACTTGTGACACAATCAAAGTAAAGTGTTAGAAGATATTAAACGGACAGTCTACTAATACTCTAATAACTGCTGTAGTTATGAAGTTACTTACTGTTAGTAGAATGCCTAAAGTGGACTATCAAAATAAAGTGTTACCAAACAGTCTTTTCCATTCTCTGGAATACATACAGTAGAAGATCAACAAGGTAAGATTCAAAATATTTGGTTAATGTTGAACGTAATCCTGAAATTATATACAGAGGCTTGACTCAAGAAGAAAGAGGAAACTAATGCTTTGCTAGAGACAGCACTCTAATGAACACAAGTAATCGTAATAAACGCAAAATGCAGGTCTATCACAGGAAACACATTCTGACCAGAGATGTGTGGAGTTTACACATGAATTCGTTCACTTTATCATACAAGCTACAGTATTTATGAACGGTTATCGTAATAAATGTTCAGTAGTGTTTAGGTGCCAGGATGAGTAATGTTACATTAGCACATCCTGCTTTATTAATAGGTATGGGGAAGCAAAAGAAGAGAAAAGTACTTGAGACGCTTTCATTTTTTATTTTACTTTATTTACTACTGTAATGTATCTGGAAGTTTTGTTAAAATAGCACATTAATGTATCATTCAAGATCCCTTAGTCCTACCCTATATCTAAAAATAACTACCTTATAAATAAGATTTTCCTTAAATGTTATTGTGCGGTCATGTTACATGATTTGTTAATTAACAGCTGCAGTAGTAAGTATATTTTTATTATATTTATTATGTTCGTATATATATATATATATATATATATTACTGTCCACTTCAATTTATCCCTCCTTTCTTTTATTATCATTATTATTATTAATTGCACATATATCAAGGCTTTTATAGCCGTCCCGGTCAGCTTCTATTGCTCAGCCAGCTTCCTCGTGATTATAATTAGATTCAGAGTCTCGGCCTCTAATTGGCTGAGGGCTGATGACTCACTCCCACAGGCTTTTAGGAGGGAGGGCAGTGCGCTCTAAAGGGAGGAAAATGAAAGCATCCTCCTCATCGCACACAACCTGCATAACACTGAAATCTACACAAACGTAATGACAGACAAGAACACAAGAAGATAAAAGATACACAGAACCCCAGGCGCATTCCCTTCCTGAGACAAAGCCATACTGCAGCCAGCTACCGCCAATTCAACAAGCATAAAACCGCCAACATAGAGACGGCCAAAAACCAACAAGCAAGAAAAAAAATCAAGGTAAGTATAAAAACCTATATACCTGATGGTACAGAAAGTATTGGAGGGATAAATAAGAAAAACGGTGTTTACAAACCTATAATATGTATGTATGAAAAGGAAATAAATAATGAAAGAAGTATTAAAATAATACATTTAGTATATCTATATATATGTATGCATGCAGTATATTTCTGTTATAAGTTAGTGTGAGGTGCAGCTGGTTGTTATAATAAATTATGTGATTTACTTTTTCGGGCGTGTTTGCAGAGCATATTGCGCAGTTATAAACGCTTTTAATGGAGAATATGTTTGTGTGTGTGTGTGTGTGTGAGAGAGAGAGAGAGAGAGAGAGAGAGAGGGCATGCCTTCTTATGTGAGTGGAAATGCGCTTTGAATGTGCCATCAGTTGTGTTTTTATCTTTGTATATTTTAGGTTTAGACACATACTGCCTGTTTGGATATTTGTTTGATAGTTTGGTTTAATGTGTATTTAAATGGCTTAAATGCTGTTAATGTATAAATACAAAGCAGTTTGTTCAGTTGGCGTGCGGGGATTTGTAATATGTATTGGGATGTGTACTTTCAACTACAAATGTATTCTCTTGTGTGTGTGTGTGTGTGTGTGCACATTTACTTGTATTTGTATGCCACACACTTTGTGCAAATGGTGTGTAGGGTGCAGTCTTTGAGTATTGAGATACTTGTGTGTGCCAGGGGTTTGTGTATATATGGAGTGTGTGTGTGTGTTCATGCCTGCACAGCTCAGTAATAGAGTGGGTGGCAAGTGAGAGATGGTTCATCTTGTGCAGGAGCAGAATGTTAGTGTGAGTGTGTGTTTGTGTGAGAAGCACATAAGGGAGAGATGCTGTGAAAATGGCACACAGCGAGTGTTAAATGAGCTGATGTGAATTTAGCATGTTATCCTCCTCCTCATATCCTCAGTATCTTTTGTTTTAGAAAAGAAAGATCTTGTGTCTTCTGTTATTACTTATGCTTTACATTGTACAGACATTACTGGATTGATTTAGGGGGTCAAACGTTTGGGTGGAGAGCTACTGGATGAAATCATAAGTACTTATGTAACTTTTCAGTTTGGTGCAGTCAATGTCAAATGTAAAATGCAATTTCTAGGAACCGGGCATTTGACAGTGTGCACACACTACATGTAGTGTGCAAAATTAATAATTATTAAGGTAACAAGTGGGTAAAACAACATTACTGCTCCTCACTTGGTTATTAGACAAGCTTTGAGCCTTTCTAAATCTGTGAAACCTTCCAAGCTTAGATAATATTAAGTAAAATGGTAAAGAATTTAGTAAAACATTGCTGAGGCACGTATTGTGCTGGCTCAATGTAATCAAAGAGGATTCATGCAGTATTTTGTTTCAGATCTAGCTATAAATGTGCAAAAATAAACTAAGAGCCAACCCTTATTGACGAACAGTACATGGACAGCATCAATAAAGAAGTCTATGTTTGCTTCAAGGTTAAATAATATTAATAAATGAAGGTGAATTTCAGAATTAGGGTGAATTAGCCTTGACATAGGGACCCTGGAGGGAGCGAGTCGATTGTGTCTCATAATGTGGTCAAACATACTGTACTTGGTGAGAAGAGCAATGAAGGACGTGTCATTTCCTCTTTATTTTAACTTAGTGTTACCATGACAACACTGCTGTTATGAATCGGCTGTGTAGGCTCGCGCTCTCGCTTCCCCGACCGGCAGGCAGGACACAGAAACAGGAATTCATATAAACTTGGTAAATTTATTACTACAAAACAAAAGGGAACACGCGAGAGCCACGCAGAGCTCACAACGACGGCACGACACAACTTCAACGAGACATGACAGG
>JAUCMS010000135.1:23136-41758 GCA_032357445.1 Enteromius radiatus | reverse complement strand
AATGAACTTCTGCACAGAGACGGTTTTTCCGATTCCAGCGATGCCTTTAGTAAGAACAGTCTTGATCTGGTCTTTCTTTCTCCTCTTCTTCTTCTTCTCCTCACTTCCTGGTCCAGGTGAGGCTCTAAAGATGTCTCTGCAGTAGATTGGAGTGTCTTGTGAGTGTTGTGTTCTGGCTGTTTTCTCCATCTGTAAAACCTCATGTTCTTCATTCACTCCTTCTCTCTCTCCCTCTATGATGTAGAGCTGCGTGTAGATCCTGTTCAGGAGGGTCTCCTTCTCCTGGAGCTTCAGTCCCTCAGATAATCTCTCATACTTGTTCTTCATGCTGGTTTTGTGCTGCTCTTTGACTCTCTGTAGTTCATTATTCACTGGTGGATCATGTTTATTCTGAGACGCTGTAACGCTCGTGTTGTTCAGACAGAAGACAGAGGCTCCTCCAGAGATGAGTCGGTCTCGATCTGCTCTGCTGAAATATCAAGAGAAGAACAGATTACATAAAGGATGAATAAAACTAAATAAAACAGTGATATCTTAGTGATTATACGAGGGAGTGCTCTTTGTGCTCATTCTAGGCTGTATATTACTGTCTGACTGTCTCAGAACAGAGATATTAACCTCGGTAAAGAAAGTATTTTATTACAAGACATACATTTATTTGACTTGATATTTCAAAAACACTTTCTTGTGTGCTTTTCCTTCAGGTGCTGGTGTGATCTGCTGCTCTCTCATATAAATGCATGTATAAATGCACAATTACAGTGACTGGAGATTGTGACTGAAGAATAGAGTTCATTTTTCAATCTATATGTCTTCAGAACACTTGGGAGTTGCATGCACAGGTGGAGGGTGAACCAATAAGAGCAGCTAAATTTAGGCTTTTACCCAAACAAGGACCAGATACGGGAGTCATGGAGACTAATAAAATATTTTAATAGGACTGAATTTGTATTTAATGTGAATACATCTTAAAATTAAGTTCCACAGTTATTCAAACAGCAAAAAAAATTATATGTAGAAAGCAAACAAAGAACATTATACTAACTTTGATCAAGCGTGAGTTTAGCTGTAGTGCAGATGTACGTATAATGTAAGAGATTCATTTCACAATGGAGACAGATTATTATTATTATTAGATATTATTACAATAGTTATGTTTTTGAGAGAATTCCTGAGGATCTGTAATTCAGTCAGGGAGCGTACACACTTTCAGCGATGACTCATCTGAACGCCTCTAATTGGACATTGACTTCCTAAGAGCAACAGAATTGTGTGTGATTCATTATTTTGTGCAACACTGTAACAATGCTTTAGAAAAAGAAAAGTGGGGCAACACATGCCCCGACGATACATGTGATAAATATAGAAAAAGTTCACAGTTTATTAAATGCACAAGTGATAGACATTTTTTATTATCATTTGTGATCTGAATAAAAAATAAAGCAGCTTAATATGGCTTTGGAAGCTCCTCCTGAAGATCCTAATAAACACAGAAATCTTTCTTCCTTCAGTTTCTGCCTGCTGTGTAATTTATTACAGTCAGTCTGTCGTGTCTAACACTGGATTATATCTCACCTGGGGTCAGAGGTCACCGGATTATCACTGAGGTCAGGAGGAAGTTTCATGGATTGATCACTCTTCAGAGACACACAGCTGGGGTCAGGAGATGAAGATCTTTGACTCTTCCTCCTCCTGAAGATCCTAATAAACACAGAAATCTTTCTTCCTTCAGTTTCTGCCTGCTGTGTAATTTATTACAGTCAGTCTGTCGTGTCTAACACTGGATTATATCTCACCTGGGGTCAGAGGTCACCGGATTATCACTGAGGTCAGGAGGAAGTTTCATGGATTGATCACTCTTCAGAGACACACAGCTGGGGTCAGGAGATGAAGATCTTTGACTCTTCCTCCTCCTGAAGATCCTAATAAACACAGAAATCATTCTACCTTCAGTTTCTGTTTGCTGTGTAACTTATTACAGTATTCTGATCACCTCACCTGGTCAGGGTTATCATAGTTTTGCTTTTTTAATTTCGTTTATATTTTAACAGGCCTATTGCTTTCAATGTTTGCTAACTTCACTTTCGTTTTCATTCATTTTATTAATAATGTTAGTTTTAATTTGTGAACTGATTTATAGCCTGTAGTTTTTAGACAGTTTAGTCTGTGTTTTAATTGTAGATTAGTAGCCTACGTTTAGCAGAATTAACAGAACGATATGCGTTTCGTTTATATTGCCCATTACTACTAATAAACACAGAAATCATTTTTCCTTCAGTTTCTGCCTGCTGTGTAATTTATTACAGTCAGTCTGTCGTGTCTAACACTGGATTATATCCCACCTGGGGTCAGAGGTCACTGGATCATCACTGAGGTCAGGAGGATGTCCCATGGATCTATCACTCTTCAGAGACACACAGCTGGGGTCAGGAGATGAAGATCTCTCTCTGTTCTCCATAATGACAAACTGACTTCAGTCCTGCAGATGGACACATAAGAGAAGAAGTGACACATCATTCCTCCAGTGATAGCAGTGAAAACTAATGTTAACGCTACACACACAACGAGACTGAAGAGAATGCTTCACACAGCTGACACACATCAACCACATCAATCAATCTCACAGATGGCCTATATATTAATATAATGTTTGTTTTTTCTTCTTGGAAATTCATCTGTAAAAAACACAGTCTTATATTCGGGCTCTAGACTTTGACATGTTGATAATACACCAACAACAATAGGTGGCGCCAAATACACATAAAACAAGTGCGTCAGGGAACTGGTATTTCAGCAGCATAGCAGCCATTTTAAAAGTGGATGGGACAGGTCATGTGACCCTCTCACTAATTATGTACTTAATGTAGAAAGTAATTTCATATTCATATAATAAATGCTACATAGAACACCAATTGGAGCTTTACTGGAACATGATAATGATATGTTTTAGTTTCTCTGCCCAGCGGTAATAGAGAGTCCTGGACAGACCCAGACCTTGTCCAACAGAATTCTCCGATCAAGCCCATCTTCTTTCTCTCTCTCTTCATCATCATCACACAGCTCAGTCATTCTGGAGACACGTCCTGCAACTGTATCTGCTATCAGATTTAAAATATTTTCAAATATTTATAATGGGGTATTAATAATAGAATGTATTTAACACAATTATCACCTTCAGTTTAATTTTCTTCTTATATTACACTAGATATTACCGGGAAAAGTTAATGCTTCAAAAATGGTATTTTAATGTAAAGCATTAGATTTCTGTGATGGTTTCTGGTATTGTATTGTGTTTGTTGTTGTTTTTAGCAGGGTAAGCAAACCTAGTGTTCATTTGTGGTTAATATAGCTACTCTTTAAAATAAAGGTGCTTATAAAGGTTCACCATAACCTTCGTGTCAGTGAATCTCGCTGAAAACCATCAGAGACGATCACTAAACCGGAACATCCGCGAATCGCTGAATGTATTTCATATTTAAATGTTTGTATTTTTGTATATTTTAGATGGTAATTAATCCATAAATTAATCTCAATTAAAAGTAGAATCCAAAGAGCACGATATAATTATAATCCTAAAGATGAACTTGTCCATTTCTACATGCTTCACAACTCCATAAAATGGTGAAGTTTGGGGAAAAACACCGGAGTTTGAGCGACGCGATCAAGAAAACAACTAAACAACAATACAAAAGAAGACAGTAAACTAACTTACTGTAATGCGATGTTTATGACCGTTTTTAGGCTTCAAAATTCGTCTCATCATTTTGGATTGAATAACGATCTTCAAAATGCTTCAAAACGACTTTCCTTTCGGTTTCCGACCCGGGAGGAGGAGACTGCACAGCTGGAGCAGATTCGCGCCAGTGTTGCCAGATCTCGCGAGATAAATAAGCAACCAGGCCTGTGAAAACAAGCCCAAAACAAGCGACTTTTTCTACGGAGCCCCCCTAACTTAATCGTTTATATCTGTCTATGGTTTAAATAACATATAGAAAATATCTGCTTGACAATTGGAGCTGGGATCAAGCCCAAATAAGCAACTGCACTTTAGAAACAAGCCCAAAAAAACCGCGACCCGCGACTATCAATATTTGTAAGCGACTTTACAAAAAACCAAGCCCAAAGTCGCTTATAATAAGCGGACTTGGCAACACTGATTCGCGCCCCTGTGGTTCCTGATGTGTTCAGCAGAGGGACGAGGGTATATGCTGAAACATAATAATAGCCTACACACATTTGAATCAAATGGATCAGTGGCTATGTTGTTGTAAATTTATATATATATAAAGTTAGATTCAGATATTAAGCATATTCAGCCTTTCAGACTTACAGTGTAATCATATGGACAATCAATGAAATATTTAATATTAATCAATACTTTAGTATTCACTGCTGGTTGTCATACAGCTACAAAACATTTTATAAAGACAAACACCCCTTTCTAAAATTCCAAGAGCCATTTAGCCATCTGAGAAGACAACAATATAATTTATTACCACTATTTACTAAAAAACAATAACTTGAATGACTCCTGTGATGATAACACTCTTTTAAGTGTTGTTTAAAATGAAAGTGAAAATTGAAGTGACTTGTGGCCAGGTATGGTGACCCATACTTGGATTTGTGCTCTGCATTTAACCCATCCACCATGCATGCACACACACACACACACACACCAGTGAGAAGTGAACAATCTTCCTTGCTCAAGGGTCTCGCCTCAGTCGTGGTACTGAAGCTGGAGAGAGAGCTGGGAATTCACTCCCACCACCTACAATCTGCCGGACCTGGGACTCAAACCCACGACCTTTGGGTTACAAGCCCGAATGCCTAACCATTAGACCACGACCACCCCCAATATACCAAGTTTAGTCCTCCTGTCAAAATGCTCCAGTTCACTGGTAAAAAAACAGTTTTTAGAAAGAAATGTTTATTTGTGAATAGAGGCAGAATGTCATGTTTGATCATGTTTCCTTTAAAGTATCTTATGTAAATGTACATTTCTCCTCAGCCTCCAGGATGGACAGATTTTCCCCAAAAGCAAGGGCACAGATAATGGACTACCAGAGAAAGAACTGAGATTGATCACACAACCCAAGTACCCAAGTGTCATTTCACATGTTTAGCTTTTTACAATGTATAATAACCAAAGAAAAAAACATTATTGCAATGGCAATGGTCTCACATTATGGATAAACTATATGACATAAAAAGCAATGTGAATCTGATATAATGCAGAGCACAGCTAACAGATGAGACCAGCCTCTGGAAAACATACATTGATCTAATAACTTCATTATTAACTGCATTAGTCTGCTATCAACGGCTCAAGCCTCCATTGCCAGCTTTAAAATGAGGTTTTGGAACTCGCAAAAGAGTCGTTGGATGAGATAATCCTACTCACAATAGCGATTTAAGTAGAAAAACCTTACATAAATTCTGTTTAAGTTTAAGAAAAGATCTGAGAGAGCTTACATGAGTTCCAGGCTGTGCGTATCTTTCTGTGACTGTGGGATATATGTTTCTTGGATGTAACTCCGACCTGGCAGTGGGTGTGGTGTTACAGGGATTTTTTGGGGTTTACTGACATATTGTAATAAGTTAGGCAGGATGCAGGCTTTTTCACATGAATGGTCTACCTACATCTGGAACATAAAGTCTTCATGCTGTTTTGGAAACTAGACTGGACAAAGAGAAGCTATCAATGGAAACAAAACTACTACTTTACTATATCTTTTTTAAATTGTTCATTAAACTTTGTAAAAGTTATGATCAAGAATAAGAATTTGCTGCTCTGTGATCACCCTGAGCACTCTCAAAGTTATTCTAAGACTAGTATTATTATATTCAGAGCAGGCTTTTCATTTTTATGTATTCGTTTTTTCTTGTTTGTGTTTTAGAAATAATACAATCAAGATCACATTAAAGTGTTTAGGGTTTACGTAACACTGCCATCTAGTGGCAAACATGGGTTTAAGAATGAGAAAAAATCCACTTTTTCAACGAATGCATTCTTTATACAAATTAAGTACAGGGATTTTTACACTAATAATAATAATAATAATTGAATATTAATAATTAAAATAACTGAAAGGAGTGTTTTGCCGGTTTCTTAACATTCTTTACATCATTCTTACAACGTCATCATTCTCGCAATCATTAAAGTATGTATATACCAAGTTATAAACATAAAGGTCACAATAAAATTGATATAGATATCTGAATCGGATTATATTTGTTTAATAACGGAGTGATTTGGCTATTTTAAAGCACAAACAAAACATCCATAAAATATCCGATCTTTCCTGACAGATGTAAAGAGAAGCTAAAACACTGAAGGAGAAACACGGCTTTTGTCAGGCTTCGTCGCTGTGGCTTGGCTTCAGACCGCAGCGACAACAAAAATAGAAAGTGAAAGTGAAAGTCTTGATGGCAAACAAATGTTCGCGGAGCTCGTGTTTATGTTACTATAACACAACAAACCGATAAATACACCGAGTGAACTTCAACCAGGATGGACACACGTCTTGAGGATCCCGTTCACGGCAGTAAAAAGGTACGAATGATTGATTACGCGCTGAACGCCGGGCGCCCGGTCATTACAAGGTCTGTCGAAGTCATCTGTTCTAGGGTTTAGACTGAGACACTCTGAGTGGGTTAGGGCTGGTGGATATCTTATCCCAGAACCGACACCTTACAGAAACAGATCGTTAGTTAATATTTTACAAGATGTGTTACTTCAGCCGTTTATTTTTACCGCCAAGGTTTCTGAGCGCTTTTCGCGCCGAGATCACATCTAATACAGTTACACTTCCTGTTTAACCTTTCTAGTGTTCGGGTCTGTTTCACTTTTTATCAACAGAAAAATTATACAATAAATATTTTTTTTCAACCTCAGACTCATACCTCCTAAACACACACACATACTTATTTGTGCTAGTAAAAGAGTGGGCATTTTGTGGCTGTGTATCTTCGCTCGGTTCTCCTGTTGTCTAGGACTGCTATCAGTATGTGTGTGTGTGTGTGTGTGTGACAAGAATGTGAGTGTTATGCTTCTGCCGCTGTCATTCCTGCACATGGTTGCAGAAATGTAATTCATAAATATGATCTCACAAAGGTACAGGGCTATTTTTGACCATGTGGTTTATATTGCTTGTAATCAGGATGAAGTAAACATCTGTTGATTATTTTAACATATAATTACTGATTGTGTTCAGTTAAAAATCCTAAACTGCTGCAGGTCCACCAGACCAACGAAAGAGTATCAAAAATATGAACACCACACAATGGTCAAAATATCTTAGAAGGCACAATAAATGTGAACATCCAAAATCATTTCACTGCTCTCATATACATCAGTTGCTCAAAAAAGCTCTGCAGCTGATCTGAGCTCTCTAAGATAAATAATATATATATATATAATTTATTATCAATTGATTATTATTAATAAATGAGCCTGCAGAAACCACTCAGAGTTAAAGACCTAAAACAGAAGTTCCCTATCAATGTCTTTAACGGATTAGAGGCAGGGTAAGCGATTTCTGGAAGCCAGTGCTGATATTTGAAATCACCAAAACAAACATGCCCCTATTTTCACAGCTCCGCCTATGCAACCCAGGCAACGAATTGGGACAAAATACTGTAGAAGTCATTATAATCAGTGATGTCCACACTCGATGCAAGACAGAACAATAAATCTCAGACAGAACAGTGCTGCCATTCTATTTTTCACATGCTGACACACATTTCAACTGAATTTCAGCAGTCACTTTATCGTGTCCAGTGTAGGCAGACTTCAGCTGTCGTTACGCGGCGTCTGGTGTACTGTAGACACAGTGTTACTCACCTATTGAGAAGAAGCAAAACAACCTCGGCATCCAATCACAGGCCTTGAGTTCTCTCCAGCGCTGAAAAGCTGATCCGATATTCTTACTTCATACTTCTTGCCTTATAGTTCCACATACATATTTCTTGCTTGTTTTTTTTTATCTTACTGTCGCTCGGCTCGGCTGTTCACTGAACGCACTCTCCTTCACATCATTAGTAGACACGCCCCCCTGATTGGCTACAAGTTTGTTTGGGTACTCGGTCCGACTCTGTTTTCTAAAGCATTTTTGAAAAATCACTTACCCTGCCTTTAATTGTGCTAAATAATTTATCAAACAACTATTACAAACATGATTATATTGAAATTCTTTCTTAGAATACTGAATTATCACGTTATTATGAACTACTAGCATACTTAAGTTCATGATCTTCAGTTGCATTTCTGAAAGTCATTTCACGAGTTCATGCTTTCTCATTAATGAATATAAAGCAAGTTTGCACAAAGCGAGATGCGGAAGGGAGAAAAATGGGTTTATTTATAGTAGGAACAGTAAGAATGATGCGATTGGGTGACCGTAACGAGGAGATTGATTAGATAATGCTGTGATTAATTCGGCCAGCTCCTCCCAAAACGTTGTTATTATCAAAACATGCACTTAAAATAGTGTTCTTATATTTTCCAGAACAAGAAAATACATATCCAGAGAATAAGGAGTCCTTTTCAGTACACCCGCTCCTATCGGCCAAGGTTTGAAGGGAAAAACCTGCATTCACGGTAAGGATATACATATACAGTATATAAAAGACAAAGGCTGAATACATTTCTGGGAATGTGCAAACCAAACCTGCTTCTGGAGAGCCACTGTCTTACAGAGTTTAGCTCCAACCCTAATTAAACACACACCGGAAGTCTGCAGGCCATGTGTACATTTTGTTTAGTGCTGGCATGTTTGCAGAGGTCTAGATGCAGTTGATGTGAAGGTCTAGTGTACTGGGGATCTTTTTATACACACCTGAGACCTAATTGATCCATTACTAGTCACAGGTGAAGCTCATATGACAAGGCATATGTCTTTGCAAAAATTGACTCAATGGGCTTTACCAAGCTTTGAATATTAGAATACTTTTTGACAGTTTCGTTTTGCACTGAAACATTATGACAAAAGCTGTTGGGAATAAAATGAGCCATTTCTTGTAAAAAAATCTTTATTTAGGAATATATTTCAGCGGCACTTGAGGTCGATTTGTACACAAGCAACAAGACTTTTGTATATTGTATGTATATTGTATATATTGTATACTGTATATTGTATAACTTAAGATACTGAGCAAGATGAAATGTTCGTTGTAAGTTATAATTTTCTTATAGCAAGCTGAAACAAAAACATGTATGTAGACATGTGCATGTAAGTTTTGGTGGCGCAGTGGGTTTGGGAAAAAAAACCTGCAACCTCAATTTAAATCAGTTTCAAAATGACTAGACCTTGTGAGGAAGTCTAACTGGATCAGGTTATTTCAGTTTAATAGGTACATTTATTGTGGGGTTTGTAAAGGCTATTTTTTAAATGAAATGGTCAGACTTGCATATAACAGTTCTTCTGGTTTGTTATCATATTGCTTATTCATATTGTCTTTAGTTTCAGGTTTTACAGGAATACGGAGGAACAGTGTTTTTTACGTCGCCCAAATTTTGCACTGAGGTACCAGAGGCATCACACAAATCAGCGGTTCAGCCTTCAGCTAAGACATAAACCCAGAGCCTCTCCTCCTTCCAGCCTGAACAAGAACATCTCCACAGCGCACCCTGAACCCAGCAGGACAGGTCTGTTATATCTGTGTGCAAGCATTTTTTGGAGCTAAATCTTGCAGTGCATGTATGAACTCTGAACACTAGGTGGTAGTGTCAGTTTACACATTTCTGTGTCGTTATATTAACATTCTGAGTGAGAGGAAGCATTCTGTGTTTTCTTTACTGTTGCTTTACAGAATTGCACTTAAAGTAGTCATTTAATCAATTAATCTGAGTAATGCTGGAAGAACACTTGTTCTCAATCTCAAAAATGCTGGGTTACTTATTTATATATATATACTCTCAGCGGCCACTTTATTAGGCACACCTTTTCAACTGCTTGTTTACGCAACTCAATGCATTTGGGCATGTTGACATGGTCAAGACGAACCGCTGCAGTTCAAATTGAGCTTCTGAATGGGAAAGAAAGGTGATTTAAGTCTCTTTGAATGTGGCATGGTTATTGGTGCCAGACAGGATGGTCTGAGGATTTCAGAAACTGTGACACGCACAACCATCTCTATGGTTTACAGAGAATGGTCCGATAAAGGGAAAACATCCAGTGAGCTGTTCCAGTGAGTCAGTTCTGTAGGGCGAAAGTGCCTTGTTGATGCCAGAGGTCAGAGGAGAATGGCCAGAGTGGTTCAAGCTGATAGAAGGGCAACAGTAACTCAAATAATCACTCGTTACAAATAAGGTATGCAGAAGAGAATCTCTGAATGCACAACACGTCGAACCTTGAGGCAGATGGGCTACAGCAGCAGAAGACCCCACCGGGTGCCACTCTTGTCAGCTAAGGTTGCGTGGTCTAATGAGTCTCAATTTCTGCTGCGACATTCGGATGGTAGGGTCCGAAATTGGCGACAACAACATGAAAGCATGGATCCATCCTGCCTTGTATCAACGGTTCAGGCTGGTGGTGGTGTAATGGTGTGGGGGGCATTTTCTTGGCACACTTTGGGCCCCTTAATACTAATTAGTCATTGTTGCAACGCCACAGCCTACCTGAGAATTATTGCTGACCATGTCCATCCCTTTATGACCACAGTGTCCCCATCTTCTGATGGCTACTTTCAGCAGGATAATGCACCATATCATAAAGATTGAATCATCTCAGGCTGGTTCTTGAACATGAGTTCACTGTACTCAAGTGGCCTCCACAGTCACCAGATCTCAACCCAGTAGAGCACCTTTGGGATGTGGAGGAACGGGAGATGTGTGTATATATATATTAGTAAAGAGTACAGACAACAGAATACACCTAAATTAAAGTGCTACTTCTGAATGTTACATTTTTATGTCTAAAATGCTTGTTAAATGAGTTTAAATGTAAATTATGCTGTATTTACACAAATGATATTGTGTTTAAATGCATTAATGCTTAGTAATAAATGTTCATCATTTCATTACACACAAGAAAACGTGTGTTTTTTTTTTTCCAATTCCAGTCCATTTTAGGCTAGCAATATAATCATTTTTAAACAACAGTTGACTTAAATAAAACAATCCAGCATGTTATGTGAAAACATTTCACCCAAGCAGCTGGATGAAAATAACCCAGCATGTGTTCTGTTCAATATTTTTAACCCAGCCTTTTTTCAGAGTAAAGGGAAATTTAATTTGGTCATTTCTGAGGGACAAGGCTATTATATATTTATTATATATATATATACACTAGCTGATATATCTGTTACAACAAATCTGCAAAATATTCTGTTAATAAAAAAACGCATATAGCATATAAATGTCTTTCAGGTTTATTTTGCTAAATTACAATTCTACAATTAACATTCAGAAACTCTCATTTTAATTCTGAATAATTAATGCACATGCAGACATGCATATCTGGGTTTTTTGGCTAAAAATCACGTGTGGCACGTTGAGAAGATTTTCCTCCCCCTCCATCTCACAGTTATGTGCTTGGTGACTCACTGCTTTTGTGTATGTGTTGCTTAAAAGTGAGATATAATGAGAGAAAATGTGTGTGTCTATGTGTGTGAGTGTCAGAGAGCTGAAGGTGTTCTTGTATGTAGAGTAGAGAGCAAGAGATAGAGAGATTTGTCATATTTATAAGGATTTGAGCACCCAGGCCCACCATCAGAAAATAAAACAACCCATGTTGTGATGCAGATTTTCATACAGAAACCTCTTTCTCTCTCTCTTTTCCCCCTCCTTTTATTCTTTCACTTTTTTAGAGATTGCTCGGCCTTCCTCTGGTAACAGATCATCACTGTCATCCACAGTAAGAGATCAGAAACTCTTTCCTTTGTATAATTATGATCATTCTTAAATGAATGTTTTTAGGTTAATACAATAAAGTTGAACTCTGTATTAACAAAATATGTGATATATTGGTGTGTTGAAAATATGAGACATACGGTTGACAGAACAGAATGCCAAAAGTGCTGATGCTTATTGTAATAGCACTAGGAAACTGTTTTGATCACGCTGCTTGTCTGTGTTTGCATGATCCTCACAGAAGTAGCTGACAACTAGAGTGTGATGCATTTGTTGCGCTGGGCCAAAGCAAAAACAGCATAATAATACAGTCAAATACTGACAGTAGGAACATACAGGGATGAGATGGAGCAAGCACAGTTTCATTTGAAACACCAACAAATATAATCTAAACTTGAAACAACCGTGGACCGTGAAATCACAGAGAGGAACCAGGAGAGCCATCATGAAGCCAAAACACCTACACAAAACAATAACTGACAAAACAACTGAAACCCAGGGGTATATATACACAGGTTAACCAGGGATGATGAGAGACAGGTGTATGTGATAAGTTTGCATGGTAAATAATAAGGGTTGCTATGGTAACAAGCAAGGCAGCAAATCAAAGAAGGACATAAACTAAACAAAGGAAGTGAGGAGGTAAACTATAAGAACAGAAGCACATTACGTAACAGGAGTCTTAAAATGGAATAAAATAAACAAAAGAGAGAGAGAGAGAGAGAAATACAAAAAAAAAAAAAAAGAAATAATCAAAAAACGTAAATCAATAAAAAATTCACTCAACCCATTAATTCATAAACACATAATTCATTCCTTGTCTGGATCAGCACAGATGTGATGCCCAAATAACTGTGTAATGTTTAAATATATAGGCTTTAATGGCTGCTTACTTTACTCTTGTAACAATTCATTCTGCATTCCTTCACAAGCATGCTCCACTTTGATAACAGACCTTCAGACTTTTCTGAATTAGTGAGTTATATGATTTCACCTTGCTCAAGCTTAAGATTTTCTTAAAGACTAACAATCTACTAAAACACACATATAAATCACTGATCAAAATAATTACTGGATCGCTTTTGATATTGAGGTAGTGTCTGTCTGTATCTTGTTCATGATCTGATGTTCGCTACTATACTGTAATTCACCTCAGCCGTAGAATATAATGCTGCATTTACGTGCATTTCCTTGTCAGAAATTAGTCACATGAGGCCTCTCTAAGATCGTTCATGGCCAATTTTCCGATAGCAGTTTGATGCAGCATTAGCACGCACATATCAGTCACTTGTTTTCTGGTGTTGCTTCTGAATATGGACTACTTACATCCAAGTAATATCCATATGTGAACTGAAAAGTTTCCTTGCTTTGTTGTCTTCATGGGTTCCCTGATTCCCTTCAATATCTATATTATTATGATAAATAAATGAAGCTTTGTAAATACCAAGGAAAAAGTCCACTGTGTGTCAAATCCAGCTACAAGTTGATCTACTTCACATGGAATCCATCCACTTCCTGTTTCTGGAGAATTCCAACACCCATGGCTAATTTAGCACAGACATGTGATCTCCTGGTCCACTGGTCAAGTCCTGGAGTGGGGGTGATTTTTTCCTTTCCTGCTTTCCTAAAGTTTCCCAAGCAACCTCACCTCCTTCCAAAGTCATCCCTCTCGTCCCTTTACCCTTCATCATTCAAATGGAGAAACCAGAAAAAAGCATATGACATAAATGCAGATATATAAAACATAAACAAAGCAGTGCTTGCTTAATATTTTGAAAATGAGTTACATTGATAACTTTCTTCATTTTAAGCAGCTCATGTTGTTATGATAATATTCACACATTTTAATGCTTGAGTAAGATCACGTAACGTTAAAACAGTCTTCTGTTTCTGCCACTTTCATTTACTTATCTGCCGCTGACTAATTTGCAAAACAAGGCATCCCAAAGTTTCATGATTTAGTCTTTCATCATGGCAAATTAGTTTACCATCATTCCACTGAAAAGTATAATAACATGTAAACTATTGTGATACAATCATTTACTGTTCTTGTTTGTGCAAAAGTTATGTTGATGTGGAAAGTTATAAATATCTTGAGTATGTAAAGTATGTAAACATAACTTTAAAAGTGATAGCAATTGACTGTTCGCAAAGAGTTTGATAGACAAAATGAAAAAAATCCAGAAAAATCAAATTTTTCATCAGGATTTTTAAAGAATTTATTTGAAAATTATGGTGTAAAACATTTGGTCAATAACGTCTCAAGGTTACAGATGTAACCCTAGTTCCTCGAAGGAATGAGACGCCGCGTCAAACGAGACGCTATGGGGAACACCTTCAGCATGACTGCTCTGAATCGTGTGTACAATCAGTTCAATGAAATGGTAAGACGTCATCGGCCTGGAAGCACAAAAGCACATGGAATGTTGCCGGCTTCAGCTTCTGTCATGAAGCAAGCACAGGCAGGGATGCCGGAAGTGTGGCGACGAGATGCGTCGTCTCGTTCCTTTGAGGAACTAGGGTTACATGCGTAACCTTGAGACGATCCTCTTCAGGAACTCAAGCTGCATCAAACGAGATGCTATGGGGAACGAGATGCCCACGCCCCCACACTTGCAAGTCCCTGCATTGCGTGTGTGCGTACTCAGTGATGAGAGCACAGCGGCACCAGGTGTGGCTCGCAAGTCCAGTCCATAGAACCAGACAAAAGTGTGAGGGGTGGACCACCCCGCAGCCCCACAGATCTCCTCCAAGGAAACCCCTGACAGCAGGGCCTTGGAGGCCGCAACACCTCATAAGCAGTGTTAATAGCATCCACAATCCACCTACTCAAGGTTTGTTTGGTCGCAGGACATCCCCACTTGGGTCGACCAAAACAAACCAAGAGTTGCTCCGATTTGTGCCACAGGGCAGCTCTGTGGACATATGCCTCCAGTGCTCGCACTGGACACATGCAATTCTGCTTCTGTTGTCCGGGCTCCCTGAAGGGAAGAGGACTGAAAGCCTGCAGTATGACTGGCTGTGGTGTGATGTGTGGTGGTGTGGTAGGGATCTTTGGTCTGTAACCTGCTCGCGGGTACAGAAACGCCTTGGCCATGCCAGGGTGGAAAAGATTCCACTTCAGGGCATACAGTTTCCTCGTAGATGGAGCTCTGGACTGGAGAAGGGTCTCAACAACCTCAGCTGAGAGTCCAGAGGCTATGAGTTGTCCCCCCTCAGAGGCCACACCCACAGCTTCCACAACTCTGGGCGAGGGTGCACGATGGTGCCCCCTGCCTACGAGAGGAGGTCCCTCCTGACCGGAATCTCCCACGGACAGCTGTCTAGGAGGGCCGTCAGGTCCGAGAACCATACTCGGCCCGGCCAGAACGATGCTACAAGTAGTAGACTGACCGCGTCCCAACGCACTCTCTCCAGAACTCATGGGAGCAGAGCGATTGGGGGAAAAGCGTACAGACGAAGCCACTTATGTCTGTGAGAAAGTGAGCTCGAAACACGGCCAGCATCTCCAGGCAGTTGATGTGCCACTCATGACCACTCCCCAGCCCGTGAGGGATGCGTCTGTCGCTAGTGTTATGTGGCGACGCGGACCTCCCAGCACTGGGCCCTGATGCAGGAACCAAGGCTTCCTCCACAGGGCACAATGAACTGCGGTGTAATCCGCTGCCCTCCTTGGGGGGATGCCCTCTGAAGCTCTGAGACATGGCCCTCAGAGATTCTTATGTGGGGTCCTCTTAGCCTGCAGCACAACCCTTAGATCCTGCTTCAGCTTTCAGGACCCCGCAGCAGAGCGTCTGCTTCTGTGTCTCCCTGTACGAGCTCCCGCCTAGCAGCCCCACGAGTTGGAGCAAGGGAGAACGGCGAGGGAGGAACCGCTGAAACGCCGCGCCTGCTTACGCGCCTCCTGGTGTCTGTCGACAACTGTATTTACGGCATCGCCGAACAGACCCTGAGGCACTAGCCTTCTCTTTGACTTCGGACAGGGTTAGCCTCTCTGCGACCACCAGGGCTGCCATAAACCTACCAGTGGCACAGGCGGTCTCCTTGGTGGCACACAGTGAGAGGTCAGCGGCCCTCCTGAGCTCCTTAATATCATCAGAGCTCACCTGCTTGCCTTCATCCAACTCCTTCAGCAGGTCAGCCTGATATGCCTGTAACACAGCCATTGTGTGCAGGCATGCACCAGCCTGACCTGCTGCCGAGTACCCCTTCCCAACCAGCGCTGAAGTTGTATGCAGCGGTCTGGAGGGAAAGGGCAGAGCCTTTAAGGATGATGCTGACGCGGGCAAGAGATAGCTCGTGAGCGTCTGCTCAACCCGCGGCATCGTCCTATAACTGTGCTCTTTCATCCCTGTGACATTACCATAAAGTTTGGATGTGGGGACAAAGAGACGGGCCAAGAATGGTCTGTTCCACGATCTTGCCACCTCGATGTGGAGATCGGGAAAGAATGGCAGCCTCCGCCTTGAAGGTGGTGGCCGAGTGCGTAAATACCACTCGTCAAGCTTACTGCAGCGTGGCTCGGACTTTACCTCGTCTGACCAATTTAATTTTAGTTTGGCTACAGCACCAAGAGCTCCTCATACTGGGGCGAGAAGGAAACCGTAGTCTTCTCAGCGCTCTGCATCTCCTTACCCTCGGATGAAGAGAGCAGTAGCACTGCGCTGCCTTGGCGGGGGGAAGTAACCGCGGCGCAGGCTTCCTCACCCTCCCAGCCAGCGCCAGACACCGGCGAAGAGGAGGAAGATAGGGACTCGCCCATCTCTGAGTGGCAACTGCTTGCAGTGCGGGCAATCAGCTCCCTCAAGAGCTGATGCAGCGTGCTCCGGTCCCAGGCAAGCCACACACAGGCTATGTGTGTCACCTGGCGAAATAAACCTTTTACACGGGTAAACACACGAGAGAAAGTGTGTTCAGTTTTCTTGCTTGCTTTTGCCATTTTGCTTTTATTTTTTCACACAGAAACGGGAGACACTTTTTCCCATGCACACACACACAGAGCGCTTTGCTAAATGACAGAAAGCTGAAGCCGGCAACATTCCACGTGCTTTTGTGCTTCCTGGCCGATGACGTCACCCGCCTCTGACATCTTACCATTTCATTGGACTGATTGTACACATGATTCAGAGCCGTCACGCTGAAGGTGTTCCCCATAGCGTCCCGCAGGCTAAGAGGAACAATTTTATCTCAATACTTCTATATACCCTTTGTTGGCAATGACAGAGGTCAAAAGGTTTTCTGTAAGTCTTCTCAAGGTTTTCACACACTGTTGCTGGTATTTTAGCCCATTCCTCCATGCAGATCTCCTCTAGAGCAGTAATGTTTTGGGGCTGTTGCTGGGCAACCCGGACTTTCAACTCCCTCCAAAGATTTTTTATGGGGTTGAGATCTGGAGACAGGCTAGGATGTACGATTATCATATTGTGCACATTTGCTTATACCTGGTATTGAAAAAAAAAAAAAAAATTAAACCAGTTCTCACCCGCGCTGCCATGTATATGCAACTTCTTTGACTTTGACTTCTTGACTGCTAGACTCCACCCATACCTGCATGGTGAAGAAACAGAGGCTGCAAATTCTAATCTCTATCTCCCGCCTAAAAACAAATTAAAATCTGCAGTATGGGAATATTTTGGGTATCCGAAAAATGATCACGGGGTTGTCCTTGAAGATGGATATCCAGTTTACAAGAAATGTGGACGAAGAGTGCCCGCAAAAGGAGGAAATATTCCATATTCGTGAGCACCATCCCTCCGTGAAGATAAAAATATTAAAGCCGTATTATTTCTGATGCAGAGTAAATCCTGGAATCCAGTCATGTAAATGGATGAATAAACCAAAATCTAGCTGTGCAGTAAATCAAATCGCGATGTGTGTGTCTGTGAATATACAGCGCAAAAATGCTGCCATATATTGTAATTGGATATTCTGTGTCTCTGTATTGAATGAACAGCGCCGTTTCGCCAAATATATCTAGTACACACTCAAGTATGCGTGATGCTCGTGGTTTATAAAGCGTCTGCTGTCTCACTCACTATGTGAAGACGTGAACATATGAACATATCCAGAGCTACTCTCAAGGAACACTTAATGATCATTTTATAATTTTATTTAAAAGAATAATCATTGAAACTGAAAATGCAAAGGTGTTTAGTACAACCTGTCAAAAAAAAAAAAAAAAAAAAGTCTGGTTTAGCCTGAAGAAGTAATGACTGAAATATATTACTGTTATTAAATATATTCGCTTTTTTGCCCGTTTTAATTTAGTAGACCCCTCGTGTAGAGAAACAAAAGTTGTTTCATTTCATCTGATTGCATTTTCAATAATATATTTTGTATTGAATTATAGAATCCAGACCAATTATCAAAGTCAAAGTCAAAGTGAACTTTATTGTCAATCAACCATGTAACAGCAGAAACACAGGAGAGTGAAATTGCGTTTCCCCAAACTCCAATGTGCAATATACAAAAAGTAACATTTAACATGAAGTTCACATGTACACATCACAGTTCACATCACATATACAGGCATAGACAGACAGTAGACATACATTTCACAAAATATTCACATTTGAATATGATTAGGAGAGGTATATTATTGTAGTGCAAAATACAAGGTGCAAGAAGGATAAAGTGGTGAGTGCATAGTAGCAGCATCAAGATAAGTGATAATGTAAACTTGCATGTTCAGTTAAAGTTCACTAGTGGGAGTTAAGCAGTCTGATGGCCTGTGGGAAAAAGCTGTTGCTGAGTCTTGTGGTCCTGCATCGC
>JAUCMS010000135.1:0-17764 GCA_032357445.1 Enteromius radiatus | reverse complement strand
ACATTATTTAACACCCAAAAAAGCTTGTCTTAAACTACTTTGAGCTTGAAGTGGCAGAAAGTGTGAGATAGAGAGAAGAGGAGTTTCTTATTAATTATTATTCATTTATTTGGGATTCCAGAAGAACACATTTTTTGAATCCAGATATATCCTTACGCTAATTAGGGCTACACTTGATATATTGTGCTGGTAATTATGTAAAGATGAGATGTTGCCTCTGCAAGTTATCAGCAGAGAATGAATGTTCAACCCCATCAGCACCATCTTATTCTAAGTTGCCCTGTTTCGTAAAACTGGCCCATACTCCACGAGACAAAATAAGGACTAATAATAATGTGTAGAAAATGATGAAACGGCCTCTGATTGGCTCAATGCTACAAATACACACTGTGGGCACTTTCATTACTCAATCACACTAAATATGACCCTGGAGCACCGCAGCACAGGTATATTTGTGGAAATGCACAACAATAAACTGTATGAGCCAAAATGATCCGTTTTTCTTTCATGCAAAAAAATCCTTTGAATATTAAGATTATGTTCCATCAAGATATTCTGTGAATTTCCTACCATGAACATATCAAAAGCTATTTTTGATTAGTAATATACATTGCTAAGGACGTCATTTGGACAACTTTAAAGGTGATCTAATAGTTGTATCTCAGACAAATATCCTCTCCTCACAAACCAGACGTCAATAAAAGGATTTATTCAGCTCTCAGATGATGTATAATGATAATGATGTAAGCAGGTCCTCACCTCTCTGCACCAGCAGGGTCACTTCACTCCCTCGCGGACACTTGCTGAGGAGGTCCACGATCTGGTTGTGGCTCAAGCCCTGCACGCTCCTCTTGTTGACCTCCAGCAGGATGTCGCCCTCTTTCAGCCCTCGGCAGCGTGGGTAATCCACCACCTGCTTCACCCTCTGTCCTCCGCCGGCCAGACTGTCTGCGATGGTGAAGCCCAGGCCCTTGTCGCCCTTCTCGATGTGGACCGTGATCAGCTCGGGCTGCGTGGCTATGGAGGAGGCCAGAGTGACCACATCGCTGGTGTAAGCCGGGCCCATCAGAGCACTGTCCACAGCAGGGCTGAACGAGATGGGTTCAGGGGCCCCGGGGCCACCGCCACCGACGACGGGCCCCAGGACAGGCATGGCCTCGAAGCCCTCCTGACTGTTCACTATGATGGGCTCCTTGTCCAGGATGGCCACTGAGGTCACCAGGCTGGTGTTGGGGTCGTCGGGGTCAAAGGGCAGGGGGTAGCCGCGGCACAGCTCCAGCTGGACCATGGAGCCGATGGGGATTGACTGGAATATCTTCACCACCTGTGCATGAGTGTATCCCAGCACGATGGTGTCATTCACACTGACGATGACGTCACCTGGGACACACACACACACACAAGTTATATTCTCAGGGTGCCAGTGGAGACAGTATGGTAACAAGAAATATACCCTGTATATACATGTTTTTATTATTATTAATTAATAATAGCAAAGTGTACATACTGCATCTGCTTTTATTATTATTTGATTATATAAACATTCTCTTTGGACATGTATTAGAGTTTTGTTGTGCAACACATTGCATGTTTGTCTTTGATGTTGGTTTATTTAGCTTTCTGCAATCTTCTGTTATCTGTTGTTTATTTAAAAAATAAATCATAAATGTGACGTGCCATTAAGTTTACTGATGTCTTAATAAAACACTGACTGACGGATTCCATGATTCATGACTTTAGTAAGCTCTGTTTCTTCTAGAGTTTCTTCGTGTTTATTTGCTAGTATTAAAGAGGAAGTTCCAAAACAACAATCATACGAGCTGAACTGGTTTTCTGAAGCAGATTCTGCTCACATTTAATACAGAGTGACGCCATACAACAAAACGCCTTGTGAATTTAGTAGTTTGATATGCAGTGAAGCACTCTGGTTTTGGATGTTTAGTATGTGAGAGGGGTGGGGCTTGGATTCTGGTGTGGGCGGGGCTAAATGAGTGTGTACCGGGTCTGATTAGGACACAAACTCAGATGAACATGGTAGAGAAAGGTCCGGACCTGTTTCCATCTTTCCGTCTACTGCAGCCGGTCCGTCCAGCACCAGACTCTTGATCTGCAGGAACTCGTCCGGTTCATCTCCTCCGACCACAGTGAAGCCGAAGCCTCGCCGGCTCTTCAGGAGCTTTGTGCTAATGAAGGAGCCCTTGAGTTCGGCCGGGTTACGAGTAAAGAACGGCTTTCCCCCTGCTCACACACACACACACACACACACAGAGTTATCCAGTATTCAGTCGTGTCACTATAGATGCTCATAGAGTGAGTGAGTGAAGTCTCACGTCTGGGGCCCGGGGCCTGAGGGGCCGAGGCACTGTTCTGGGGGTCTCTGTATGTCTCCAGATGACTGGGCACATAAGAGCCGATCGCAGCGCCAGCGGACGAGTGCTCCTCGATCCATTCTGACACAAACAGCGTAGCACAAAAACATTAGAAATCATTAAGAAGAACTGCATTACTTTTTATTACACACACATTTAGCATATAATGGCAAATAATGTGATGGGCATTTTTTTTGTTAAACTGACATGTTCGATCAGTGGAGACACACTGAATTGACCAAAAATTGCAATAAATACATGATTTCTGAAGGATCTTGTGACAGCGAAGACAGGAGTAATGATGCTGAAAATACAGCTTTACATGTAAATACATTTTTTTAAACAAATATCTTTAAAACATATTTATTAAGAATATTACACTTTTAATGTAACGTCAAGTAACTGTAGCCTCATCGAGTCTTCTTCAAAAGAATAAAAAATAGATTTTGTGATTTATTTTCTTGTCAATTCATTTGATGCTTACACTTTATTCTGATCATTTTGGTCATTTTACTAACTATCAGTAAGTTGATGTCAACCAGCAGTCATTAGAGTATCTGCTCACACTTTATTTTGGTGGATATTCTACTGACTGTAAGTCCCTTTGTTATTAGTACATGTCCACTAACCCTACTAACCCTAGCACTAACCTCACAGTCTACTGATCCTCTAATGAGAGTTAGCTGCCACGCAGCTGCAGAGTTACTTACTGACATGTGTATAGTAGAGCAGAAATAAAAAGAAAAGTCTGTAGAAATTAGCATCTGAGTAAGTGTAACCCATTTGATATATGTGTCCCTGGAGCACAAAACAAGTCACAAGGGTCATTTTGTTATATTTATACATCATCTGAATAAATCATTTTTGTTAGGATCAGACAAAAGTTGAATGCAAAAAATCGAAATATTGAGAAAATCGTCTTTAAATGTGTTCAAATGAAGTTCGTAGCAATGAATATTACTAATCAGAAATGAAGTTTTGATATATTTATGGTATGTACAAAATAACTCATACAGTGTATTGTCTATTTCTAGACTTGTGCTCCAGGGACACAGATGTAAGTGTATTAGGGGTGTTCGATACGATACAGTGGTGTCGCAGTTCGATATGTTTTCGATACAGCAGAAATAAAATAAAAAAAGAGAATTTCTTTGATTATGTTTTTCACATTTTTATTTATTATGATCTTGTTTCTATACTTCACATATCTTCTGGGGTTTCTTCTTAGCAGCAAATAAAGAAGTGTTTTGGAAAAGTCAGTCTTGGATGGTATTTATTGATTTATTAAAACTTAATAAAAAGTCCCGTGTTCGTAGACCGTGCCCTAAAGTGTATGTAAACTATGTAACTATGTATGTAAAGGAGACGCTCACAGCGCTATGGGAGTAAATACTACAGCATTACACCGCAGCACGTTCAGGTGCTGGTACTGTTGGACTCAGTAGTGATGCACACCTCTGATGTAGCGTCCGTCCTCCGGCGACTGCTGAGCGTCCAGCTGCTTCTGCCTCCGAGCCTCCAGAACCGGGTTCTCGTACTGCGTCTTACGGTTGATGTGACTGAGACAGAGACAGAGTGGTCAGCATCCTCACATTATTCTCCGCATACACACCATAGACGCAGGGATCGTACACTTACTCAACATAATACACTCCATACACTGGGTCGTCGATCTTCTCCCAGCCTGGAGGCAGCTCTGACACAAACACAGACAAATCAAGAGCCGCTGAGCAAAGAGAGGACAGACTGCAGAGCGTCCAGGAACATCATTCAGCACTTCACATTTCCTCTCTCTCTCACAGAGCATCTCAGTATTAAAGACATGATCACACACACTTGTCTCGCTATCTTTATAGGGTCTCTCCATAGGTGTAATGGTGTTTCTACTGTACAGACTGTATGTGGTATTGTCCTACACTGACCCTACACCTAAACCTACCCCTTACAGGAGACTACACACACACTTATAGATTTACAGAAAAACACCATTCTGTGTGATTTATAAGCTTCTTCACCCGTGGAGACCCTTAATTTAGGTCCCCACCTGAATGGTAAAACGAGTACACACACACACACACACACACACACAGAATGTTTTAATAATCAAACCTGGCCCAGGCGACAGGAGAGACGTACCGAGATCATTGTCCAGCTCTTCTGTATGTACACCCTCTTCTCCAAGACAAGAACACAGACAAGAACAAACAGACAAGAGTGAATATCTGCTGAATAAGAGCGCAGGATTATCACTGAGGAGATAATGAGCACACAAGCACTGTGTGGATCTATTCATTTCCTTCAGAATCATAAAATCTTTAAACGTATATCTGTGTAATTTAAACTAGCTTCAGCTTTGCTGTTTTTCTGAGACTGTGGAGTGGGGAGTTGTGGGTAATAAACAGCGCAGAGAGCACTTCTGTAGGATGTCCTCTGAATTATAATCGTTCTGAAGAGTATTCAGATCAAACACTCAAATACATTACATCTATATTGATACGATTCTTACATAAGAACTGTGTACTGTAAGTCAAGTCTATTTCAGTTTGTATAAGACTGCTTGATTTCATCATCAGTGCTGTTTCTTCAGCTCCTGATATCTGTGTCTGTGATGGCCCTGCTGATGAAGGACGCCCTCTGCTGGTCACTGAGCCCAGGTGTGACCCGCCGCTCTCATCACTCAATCTGAGCTGAATTATAAGAGTTTATTCACGTCTAGAAATCTCATTGTTAAACTCCCTCAAGTGTCCAGGATTTCCCAGACTTTGGGAATCTCCAGTGATAGACGTTTGTTGAGGGGGTTAACAAAAGAAGGACAATTTAGATTTCTAATTGTTCAGCTTATGTTTAGGGTCGTCTTGAGGTCATCTAGTGGGCCGAGTGTGTGTCTCCCGTGTAGTGAGCATGGTCTCATCAGCAGGTGTGTGTGTGTGTGTGTCTTACCATCGTCGTCACAGTCCTCCAGAGGTTTGGGCTGTTTGTCCTGACAGCGAGGGTCCATCCACGAGGTGGTCTTTGTGTTGTGGCTGTGAACAGCAGCATCACTGGTGTTAGTATGACGGTGTAGTCTCTGGATAACACTAGTGTGTGTGACCGACACGTGTTCTGTGTCTGCGTCAGAGGAGCTAGCTCTCTATATCAGCGGATATCAATACTGCTATCCCTCATTCAGCGTTTGCCTACCATCTTGAATATCACTTATATCAATAACTTCAGAATTTTAAGTGTCTCATGCTGCTCTGAAAACAAGCTCATATTGGAAATCCTCGATAAAATCACGTAAGATTAGAAAAGTCTTCTGTCTGTGTCTTCAGGTCAATAAACTACACGTTCAATCAGAGATCCCCGATGAGAGCTGCACGTATAAACTACTGAGTGAAGTCATTTGTTTCTAGTAGCACAGCATCTATAGAATTATAACTAATTTTTTCAAGTGTCTTACTATAGTATGGTTCAAAGTACAGGTAGAATAGTTACTATACATCACTGTAGTATTTTACACTCACTGATGGCTCGGTGTGTCCTACATTTAATCTGCTGATCTTGCTGAAATGTGTGTGTGTGAGTGCGGGTCTCACTCGATGAAGTAGATCTCTCCGCTCTCGGTGTAGGCCATCTCCCAGTTGTCGGGCAGCGCTCCGAGGGGGTCGTGGTCTGGAGGAAGGCCTGGCGGAGAGGCCATGTTGTTCAGCACGTAGCTGGGGGCATTGTCCCGCACCTCCGGCCGGCTGGAGTCTCCTGTGCACAGCAGGGGAGAGGGGAAGAGACTACGAGCTAAGAACTCTGGGTAAAACACAGGAGGAGCGGGAGGAGACACAAGAGAAGAGTCAAGCGCATGCAGACACCTCCTCAAACACACCTCGACACTCCCGCAGCTCCATTCAGTGTCTGATTCCTCATATTCTCATGGTAACGGGATTAAACCGAAAGAATAGCAGGTTCTGGACTGTGTCCGCTGTCACTGCTCCGGGACAGAACTCATTTACCCTCCAAAACACACCAGTACCTCATCATGAACACCGCTGTCTTTATCAAGTGAACTGTCATTGATGTTAGTCAAGAAACAAAAGACAATCATCCTGTGATCTCGACTGAACATCTTTCCTTACTTTAATGAGGTTTGATCTATATTTATATAGTTTTTAAACTTTTGAGTTCATCGTCTACATCTAAAATATATTTATGCTACTGTTGATAGATTAGTTTGCTCTTAATTTAACGACTGTTTCTGGAGTAAAAGAGGCTAAGAGCTGCTGATTCTTGCTGATGTTCTTCAGCGGCAACAGAACGCTTCATAAAAAGACAGAATAAATGTCTTTGATTTTTTTTTATCTTATTACAATTAAATTGATATGAATCTGAATTAATCAAATTCTAATGATAGCTACCTAACTAAGAGCTATGAGCCGCTAGTGTTAGCATGTTGCTAAGCTAACATCATGAGTTACTCTCATCAAGACGAAACACAATGGGACACAGACATTTTAAGAAAAACTGTCCAATTAGATGAATTCAATTTATTGATTTAATTCAGTTGTATAGTCACTGGAATGCTAATTGATTCATGTTTTAGGTTTTATGAAGAGCTTCTGTTGATCCTTTTGGTACTGAATGAAGTGTAAACTCTGATAGGCTGTTGAGAGGAATACAGTGAGCTCTTGATCATCTGATCTTCATGTGTTTTGTTGGTGGTGTTGATCCAGGCTCATACTGCTCTGTTGTCCCGGACTGCAGCTGAGACGAGAGCGCAGCAGAATGCTAATCACAGCTAGCGAGTCAATACAGACCAAATAAAGCCTCTGTAGAGCTTCAGATCTCTCCCTGATTCAGACCCTTCTGTTTATCTGCAGATACAACAACTCTAACGCTCTCTCACACACTCACACAGAAATAAACCCGCCTGATCTCAGCACGTGATCTGATCATTCACACACACACACACACACACTCACTCTCTAACACACACACACACTCTGTCCCCTCACACACACACACACACACACTCTCTAACACACACTCACCTGTAAACGTGTTGTTCATGTCTGCATCCTCCTGCAGCGCCGTCTGCTCTACTCCTGCATGCTTCACGCGATCGCAGCACTTCTGGGAACCAGTGCAACTGTGTCGCAAAGCATCATGGGTAATCACTGTCCTACTGAGAGGCTGGATGGGTGGCTTGGGTGTCCCATAATAGTTACCTAGGCAACCAGGAACCCATTAACATGGTTGAAAAGAAAGAGGGACAGAAAGCATGGCAGAGAAAGAGAGATTTGTAACACACACACACACTCGGCTCAGTCCAGCAGGACACAGCAGAGCGACTGTGGGCTTTCCTCTACAGAGGGTGGCAGTGTTTTTCAGAAGCACACAGACACCTCTGAATGTTTGGTCGGAGACTAGCTGAAAACACTC
Organism: Enteromius radiatus; assembly: GCA_032357445.1. NCBI lineage: Eukaryota > Metazoa > Chordata > Actinopteri > Cypriniformes > Cyprinidae > Enteromius > Enteromius radiatus. Next base: position 9,986 of record JAUCMS010000135.1, on the reverse strand, counting down.
AGCTCGAAGCTAGCGGCTGTTAACTACTGTAAACTCTTCCTGGAGTCTGACCTCAATATCAGCTCCCTGAAGACTGCTCGCAGAAAACAGACGGATTTCTAATGAATCGGCTTCCTCTAACCCGTCGCCATCAAATTTATTTAATGCACTCCTAATCATTTTTTACATTATAATGGGTTTTTAGATTTTGCTGTTCAATGATGGACACAGAGATCAGAGAACGAGTTAAAGACACACTGTCATACACGCCTGTTTAAAAAGTTCAGTTCAGAGAGGGCGAGTGACTTCTAGACATCTTGAACCTCTTTCTCTGTCCTACACTGATAAATGGATGTTTGTCAAATGTTTCTGTAAATATTGAATAAGTGTTTGAGATGCTCATGCTAGCACGCTAATGTTATCTTTGGGCATGTGCCAGTGTTTTAAGACGAGAAGCTCTATGATGATGATGATGATGATGATGCACTGAGGGTTTGTCACTGACCGTCATACGTTCCTATCTCTAGCAGTCCTCCGCTCCGCTCCAGCTGCAGGAAGTCCTCCACAGACAGGAAGTAGTAGTCCACACCATGGAGCTCGCCGTGGCGAGGAGGACGGGTTGTACCTGTGTGAGAAACACGAGGGTCAGTCCAAACCGCTGAGAGCCTGACCGCTTTCACAGGATGACTAACTGTGACTGTCTGTAATCTTTCAGACACTGAAAGGGCCTTCGGTTTATCACTTGTATTTGTCTTTTATTACTCTATCCTTGCTGGTATATTTTGAAGCTATATTTTGTTGGATAAACATTGCATGCTTGTATAATTGATTTAAAACGACTCAAATTTGATATAAAATGAATATGAAAATGTAGCCCTGTGCCGTATTAATAATTGAGCATGTGATGTATTGTGATACAGAATCAAATCGGCAAGATAATCATAATCAAATCAAATCATGAACCCAGTGATGACTCACATCCCTGACTATAGCTGTGTCCATCCAAAGATCTGAATCTCATAAAACATGCAAATAAAGCACTGTTTCCATCCAACGAGTCAAAGAGAACAACCACCACTTCCTGGTAAACTGTGGCACTAAATGTCAATAAGAATATAGGAGAAGGCCCTGATATAAACACTTCAAATCACAGCTATATGATATCTGGCAAATCAAATCACTCGGAGTGAGCTGAAGAAACACTATATACACAGTCGATGCTTGTGAAGGAGGATGCTGCTATCGTGTAAGAGATACGCCAGACGTTACTTATCCATTTCAGAAAGACCAGAACAACATATAGCTAGCGAGAGTGAGCGAGATCCTGTCTCATAAAAGTCACATGACTTTTTTTTCCCCCCGATGCATGGAGAAATGTATTCAGTAAATATGTTTCCATCGTAGTTTATGTGCTTTTGTCCTGCTCAAATATGTGCATACTGTACCATTTACGTGCATCTTGGCATTTCCATACAGCGTGTGCATAAAACTAGGAGGATGTAAATATAGTTTATGAGGAGCTGGAACCAAGAACTTGAAATCATATTTGTGAAACGTGGACTCATCTGAGCCCAGTCTATGTGAGAGGAGAACCCAGCAGCATCTCAACAGAGTCCAGCTGTAATTCCTGATGCAGAAGCAGATTGTAGGAAATGACAGTGGTTTTCTGAAGTATTTCTGAGCCCATGTGGCTCTGTTTAAGACATGCTGCTGCCATGGCTGCTCTCTTTCTAAAGCGGCACAGACCGAGCCTGACCTGCAGCTTGCAATCAGCTAAAAATCCCTCTGAATAAACACAACAAGAACAACACTGGGCCAAAGACGCAGTAAAACAGTTCTCCTGCTGAGCTGTAGGAGACACCAGTTATTAACACAAATATTATGTGACGAAACATACAACCATTATAACAGTTACTACTGACCCTAACCCTAACCCTAACCACATCCAGTTTGTTTAATACAGATCTGAGTCAGCTAGGGCTGGGTATCGAATTACCTCAATACAACAGAGTTTCGAAAAACGTCCCATCGTTCGGTAACGCTACCCAACATCGACACCTAAAGGGGCTAACCCTGACCCTAACCCTAATCTCATCATGGTGTTTCTACTGTACAGACTGTATGTGGTATTGTCCTACACTGACCCTACCCCTTACAGGAGACTACACACATCTTTAGAGTTTCAAAAAACAACTTTTGAATTACGGGGCACTGAAAAGATCCTCATAAATCACCTTCATATTGTAATACCTGTCATTATACACATTAGTGTCCTCATAAACCACATAAACACAAGTCAGCACACTTTTAGCATTTGTCAATATTTAACCACAAAAAGAGTAATTCTGCGTGTCTCTGTGTTAATGTCTTGTGTCTCACTAAATGAGGACATATATACAGCAGGCTACATGAAGAACATCTCCAGAACTGCTCCGAGGGTTCTTCAAGAGCATTTTAACCGTTTCATTTGAGTAAATCTATCATCACATCATGAACACACAGAACTGGAAAGGCATTCATGGCAAGCGTCGAAATAAAAGTTGGGTTTGGACACGGCAGCAGAAATATATTACTATTATTCAGTAGAACGTACATTATAGACTTCTACAAAAATGATTCAAATATTCAGTGTTTTAAACTGTAATATAAAAGCTTTTCTTGTAATATAAATCTCTTTATTTTCCAACAATAAAATAAAATCTTCATTAAAAGACAAATGTTTTATGCTTTAATAAAATTTAAATACACAACATTTTCAGAGGGGAGAAAATGACAAGGCTATTGTAAGAATAACTAGTCCGTAAACTCAAAACTATCTGAACTTTATTCACATTAATTAGCACTGATTCGTTGTGCTGGATATATTATTTCTGTGCAGTGGCTCAGGAGATGAGGTTTTGAGTCTGGATAAATGTCAACAAGCTGAAAAAAAGTGTTTTTTGAGATAACGTCATTCTGTTAAAACTGATTTCATAAAATTGGTATCGAAAAAAGGTATCGTTCAGGAACCGGTATCGAACTCAACGATACCCATCCCTAGAGGCAACCGTTCCGAGACGGAGCAGATAAAGGCAATGTCCAATTTCTTTAAGTAACAGAGGTTATGTTTCCATCTAATGCTCAGTTAGCAGCGGTCAGGAGAACTCTGGCATTAGGCTATTTTAAAAAAGGTAATTTCCAGAACCGTAAAACTTCTGTAAACTAATAACATTTCCAAAGTTTTACCCTGGCCTCTGCCTCCAGCAGCACTGCAATAATAAAACAACTCGAGGTTTCCTTTTTTCTGGACAAACATTAAATCATTGTCCTGGAGATATGAAGTATCACCGGATCTGAACGCAGAGCTCTAAGCACTCCTGAGAATAAACACACAAAGATCTGAAGAATCCCATCAAGACTGAAGATTCACAGAAAACTTGGGAAAAAATAAAGTATTAATCCAAAGAAAAGAAAACAAGGTTTAGACTGCAGTCCTCATGAATCCAGACTATTCACAGGAGCTCTGTCCTCAGAACGAAGCTCAGAGAGCCTCTCTCACACACACACACCCTAACCCTACACCTCTGCTGGACGGGCAGTGATGAGACAAACACAAAGCTCAAAGGTACATTATCTGCTGGTAAAACACAGTACAGCAGGAAACCTCTGTAATCTTTAATGCTACAGTCTGCAGTGATTGTACAGGCAATCTTATATTCACAGATTTACTTGAAAATACCCCTGAATAAAACTCAATAGCATTGTCGTAAACATGCTTTGGTTATTGAGGTTAATGTGTGAATATAGTACATCTGCACCTGAGAGGAGATGATGCCAACCCCCCAGAAGACCTCAGATGATGCCAACTCTCAAACAACACACAAAACTACCACATTGTGCTGTAAGTTTCCAGACTCTAGAAACGCTGGGAGGTTACACAATAAAACAGGTCTCAGAGTAGTTGGGACAGGGTCGTGTTTATCAGTGTAGCATCTCCTCTTCTTTTCAAAACAGCTCTGGTGTTGGAGTTTAGTCTGATTCTTTCCTGAAGCAGGTTTCCAGCTGCTGAAGAGTTTGGGTGATTAATGATGCTCCAGATGTTCTCTACAGGTGAAGACCTGGACCGCAGCAGGACTCTTCTACTGGAAGCTGTAGTGTGTGCTTTAGTACCGTCTGCTGAAATACACCTCGTCTGGAGGAGAGCATATGATGTGTCTTCCAGAACATGAAGCTGGCTCATACCGTTCACACTTATACACCTCCATACCTTTTAAAGTCAAGATTTGAACAATACAGATTGTGTGAAAGCACCAAATAACAGAAGAGTGTGTCAGGCTTTCCATTACTGAACTCATCGTTCAGTTCAGTTTAAATAATATCTGTTCAATCAAATTGATGATAATAGCTGAAAATGAAGCGTCCCCGACTGAGCAAGCCAGAGATCTCCATCAGAGATGCTGCTTTTGAAGGACACAGTGTCCATTATTTCCTAAAATGATTTTCAACATGAATGTCAAATGTAGACTCGTCTGACCACAGAACACTTGTCCACTTCAGCAAAGATCTTCAGCCTTGTCCCTCACACATCAGCCTGTCCTCCAACAAAAAAACACTCTAGAGGTGGTCTTGTAACGCCGTAGGCGTGTCCTCTGCGTTTAGTCTTGTCCTGTGTTTACGTTTCTAGTCCATGTGCTCTTGTGCGTGTTTTCATGCCGTTTCCCTCATGTGTTCTGTGTGTCCCAGGTGTCCCGCATTTTGTCATTGGTTGGTCTGTGTATTTATGTCACTACCTGTCTCAAGTTCAATGTCAGATTAACGTTTCGTGTCGGCATGTGGTTCGTTCTCGTCATTCATTGTCACTCATTAAATGTTCTTCTGAAGAGTATTTCTCTGAGTCCTCCGTGCCCGCTCGCTTCACCGCAGCCGGATCGTTACAACCGTATTACGAGCTATATTTAGGTTTTAAAGGTAAGCGCCCTCTAGCAGGCGTAGAAATAATGACAGTGTTGTGCTGCATCTGCGTGTTTTGTTTAAATGCAGTATGTGGGCTTTCCACACGGATCTCACTGTGATTAAAACCTATTTTAGTAGGTGTCATTTGTACGAATGACGAATGTTTCATAGGGATTCAGTAGCCCCTGGGTTCAAACCCGTCTCGTCTTATAACACATCGCTCTACAACCTGAGCTACACCAACCCTGAATCACATGACCAATAAAATAGTACAAAACATTAATATGCACATGTTCTGTTGCCGATAGGAGCGTAAGTGTTGAATACGCTCTGATGGGTCGTATTTCACTGCTATTGTAGAAACCACCGATACGAGCGGATTAGTTGGAGGACATGTTGTACACAGAGATTTCTCCAGTTTCTCTGAAGCTGTAGATGATGAGATCATTAAAGCATTTGTAATTTGATCATGTATAACACAATCTCTTTCACAGATCGGAGAGGCTCTGCCCATCTTTACTTTTACAGCTGATGTTCCCCCAGCTCTATCTTTTCTTAAATTTCTTGCTTTTTCAGCTCTCCCCCATTAGGGACCTGTAGCAGACATCAAATGTGAAATGAGCTCATTAATGGATAAAAGTGTGAAATGTCTCCGTTTAATCATTGGTTATATTCTCTATATGTGGTGGTGCTGTATAAACATTGCTGTTCACCATCTGTTTGATTACACATAATTAACAAACTGCATGATTTTTACTGTACATCTCTGGCATATGGACATCAACACCACTGATAAACCTTAATGTAGAAACTTTCACTTTAAAGCTGCTTTGCAACTATTTGCATTGAAAAAAAAAAACAGAAACCAAACACAAATAAACTTGACCTGAATTGAATTTAATATAAATAAGAACCAGTGAAGTATACCGAACCCTTAAATCCTGGAGATGTCCTCTGGTCAGTTCTTCAGTCCTGGTCTGGAGTTATGACCCTGACACGGCTGATTCTCCAGGCACGCTCACCATCTCTGTGTGTTTCTGTTTTAATGGCGATTATGTGTTTTCTCATTTTTCAGCTGAACCTGAATGTTTAGTTGAGTGTTTGTTACTGTCCATCAATAGTGTGGATTTGTTTTTAGAGAATCACTGCTCAAAACGAGTGGGAACCACACTCAATTAAAAAGGATAAAAAAGTGTTGATATCATGATGAAGATGACATTAAACATGAGAACTGAGGAAGTCTCTGCACGGACTAATGATCAGCACATGAATCTAGTCCCAAACACAGCTCTGAGCCTCCAAAAGCAACAACAAGCTCGAATGCAAATCCCCAGTCAGTCAGCTCTCAGTAGGTCAGAGGCATGTAAATATGGCAGCGTTCGTCACACACGGAGCAAACGAGGCTGGATGTGAAGGTCAGGCGCTGCAGAAACACTGCTCAGAGACTTCAAGATCATCAGCAGTCATCAAGCTTGCTTTCACACACAGATTCCTCCCAGAACACACCGATCCTGTCTCTCTGGATCACACACACACACGAGAACAACAGGAGTGTGTGTTAGACCCCTAGCTAATATAAACACTGGAACTCAACTGAAGATGTGTTCGGCAGCACTGATATACACACACCTACAGCACTTCCAGAGAGAAACGTCCAGAGAGAGGCGCCAAAACACAATCCATGACCGTAACCAGAGCTGCGGATCGTTTCAATCTGAACCACTCTGATCCAAATCCGTTTATTGATTCAGATTCTTATGCATTCCTATTTTCAACAAATCAAACCTCACATCCCCTCGCGAGCTTACATCAGTAACGTGTGAATGCAGCAGTCGAACACTAGGTGTGTTTACATGGAAATCAATCAGACTGAAGAGTCCGATCAGTGTTTACATGAACGCTGAATGAAGTAATCGGATTGACATCAGATTTGATCTTTTGACACGCGCCCAGTGTACGAACACATGACTCCTGCTGTTTAAAGATGCATCTGGCTTCGCCATTGCTTCTCTTTCTGCTTTTGGACTTAATATTATCCGATTTCTGCTGCTAACGAGCGTGATGTTTTGTGCTGTGCTACATGTATTTTAAGCAACAACAGTTTTATGTGTAAAACTCATAATGCTAATTTGAACAGCAAGCCTAACCTAACAACTTCACTAATCATTACAATTTCATTAATCAGGGACTGACGGAGTGTAAACTTTACATAAAGCTGCTTCTGTTTATATATACCGGTACAGACGAGACCCCAGCCATGTTTTCATGTATCGCAGCAGCTCAACGGATGTGTCACAAATGGGAAGGGTCCTAAAAAAAGTGGTGCAGTAAAGTTTGCTTGTACTTCTTACAATGGAAATAGACATAGTTAAATTTTAATTATTGGTAAATTTAACTTAATATTAACTAACATTAATAAATGCTAAATCAGTATTATTCATGTTACCTAATATAATAGACTAATGTTGAAAAAAGATGCTAAAGATGTTTTGGGATTTCTGGAATAGTGTTGCTGTGATGAATGAATTCTGTTAATTCCATGTGAATTTCTACATTTTCAACACAGTCTCACGATGTATTTTATGAGGTGGCTAACTCAAACGAATCATCTAAACCCCGGTGATGTGTAGGTTTTAGGTGTAAGTACAATTCAGCAAACATCATGTGAACAGCTCTCGTAAAATATGTAGGAATTGCCGAATGATTGGGCAGACATTTCTTTGAACACAATATGATCTATTTTTTAAATAACGTGCCTGTCATCTTGAGCTTTAGCTGACTCCTGGCCAGCAGATAGCTGTATGCTCTCCGTTTGAACAGAAATCTTGAAGTTTGTTGATGTAAAATGGTAACGGTGCGTTAACATGTCAGCCGTGAGAATCTGAAGTTATGTACACAGCGCATGTTTTATTTCAGTCGTGACCAATCTAGTCTAATCTCTCACTAGTGGCTTGACAAAGTGTGTATTATTATTATTATTTGTGAAGACAAATCTGTCCCCTTACAAACAATACACACACACACCAGGGATCTTCTGAGCTGTATAAACCTAGCAGTAGTAGTTTAGTTTTCGTAACCAGATGAAAGCAGCCTCTCACTATTATATTATATATGAGTGGATCACAGCGCCACCTGGGACAGAACGAGTGTTACTGCACGCCATGATGCTGATCTGGGATCAATGATTGCTTTAATTAACGCTACAAACAAACATCTAATCAATCATCACACGAAACAACAACACTGCGAGGAACAGCATGTTTTTGTAGGCTGTAAAACCTGGACACACACTGAAGGAACTAGAGAGTGAATAAACCGAGCTGATATCTGAGCCCTGCGCCTGCCTGCTGTCACTGCAGAGCATTGTGTGTCCAAACACAGCCCGACATCTGCCGCTCTTAACCCTGCGTGTGTGTGTGTGTGTGTCGTCTGTTCACCACACACACTCCCAGTGCCGGTTCATACACACGTTTGACATCTTTCAATACAATAGAAGCTGGCTCACTGAAAATCACGCTCATTTTCTGTCCTAAACACTCATTTATTCAAAAATACTTTATACTCTCATACATAAAATAACTTGCATCATCTTTGATGAGTGTGATATTTTAATTTCTGTATTAAAGCTTTAAGAGTACATGCTGAGTCGCTTTATTTTCCTCCCAAATAAACTGATTAATGATGGAAAGCAAATACATAAAGACATGAATATTGTAATGCTGTTAAATAAAATGTATTATCATCATCATCATCATCAACATTAAGTGAAGTGGAGATTTATTGAACAAAAAAATGTCACAAAAAATATGATTTTTGAGTTAGCAAACACTAGGAGAATACTTTTTTTGTGCAGTAAACCAAAAAAAACATAATTTACCTCCCGTGTGAGTAACTATGGAAAAAGGCGGAAGACGTATCCAACGCATGCGTTTCTTCTAGACGTAAACAGCTGCAGATTACACACATGCACGTGCTTTCTCCCGGATATAAACATGGCTGATTACATCATATACATACAATGCTTGCGTTTGCATTGTGCTGTGATTCTCTCTAAAGCGGTGGAAGACATAAGTCACAGAAGAACAGCCGTGGAGTTAAATGATGTTATTTTGTTTCTTCACGCAACAAAAAATATATTTTTGTAGCATCTAAAAACTGAAGCTGATCCTCTGACGTCACACGGACTGTTTTACTGGTGTTTTTACCATGTTTCTGGATCATTTCAGTTGTGTTGCTGTCTATGGAGGGACAGATAGCTCTCTGATTACTTTGTGTCCTGAAGATGAACGAAGGTCTTATGGGTTTGGAACGACATGAGGGTGAGTAATTAATGACAGAATTATCATTTTTGGGTGAAATAAGAGTGTAAATGCCTGCGTGGTTTGCTGTGTTTCTGCAGTATATGAGCAGATGTTGGTTAACGGTGGAGCTGCTCGTGGTCTGTTTTTCAGCTTCTAGAAACAGCATGATATCAGTGTGTTGTGAGAGTGATCTGTGTCTCCAGGTCAGATTACAGGATCATTTAACCTTTACAAAACCCTGAGAGATCCCAGATCACTGACTCTCACTGTCTTCAGACAGCCCTGTCACCAACACACGGACTGAGACAACTGGAGAAACGGAGGCGTGATGGAGGACACACACACACACACTTATACTGTACAGACTGTATGTGGTAAATGTCCTGAATTACAGGGACACTGAAAATGTCCTCATAAATCACCTTCATATTGTAATACCTGTCATACCCATCATTATACACATCTGTGTCCTCATAAACCACATAAACACACACACACACACACACACACACTCACTAGGGGTGTGCGATACTGACAAAAAGTAATCTCAATATTTTCAGTGTTTTTAGTGATAATGATTTAGCTGAGTGTTATTGTGCTGGTATCTTAAAGACTGCTGCAGACTCCTGATGTTTGTGATATTCTTCATATTCTGTGTATTGGTCAGTTCACACTGATAGAAATTAATATTTTAAAGGTGCCATAGAATGGAAAACTGAATGTAGCTTGGCATGGTTGAATAATAAGAGTTGAGTACATGGACATAACATACTG
>JAUCMS010000133.1:566450-580946 GCA_032357445.1 Enteromius radiatus | reverse complement strand
TGTGTGTTTCTGCAGCATCACAGAGATGACGTCACGTGTCTCCCTCCCTCCGCCTGCTGACACACTCCCTCGCGCAGAAATACATCTCAACATCTCTCGAGCAATATCAGACCTTCATCTCAACACCACTGCCGCAATATCAGACCTTTATCCCAACATTACTCCTGCAACGTGTGTCCAGCGCGAGTTCGCTATGGAGCAGCAGTGCGGAAGCTGATTTTCGATGTCATGGAAACAGATGCTTGCATGAGAGCGTCACATCCAGCTGGTACAGCTACAACTCACAATAGCGCACAGTCTTGCTGTTGCCTTTCTATTTAGCCCTGTTATGTGTTAGTGGTTTGCGTGTTTTATGTAACAACTAGTGGCAGTTATGTTAATAAATAATGTACTAACATAACGCAGTATAATGTATGACATGTAAGATTTCTCCAGAGCTATCCGAGCCGTAGGGGCTGGTTGCTATGAAGGGTGGTAGTCAAATCACAAAAGGCCCAGCCACAAATAGGATGTAGAATTGCTGTGAATTAGTATTAATTGATTGATTTCTACTGCCCTGTTATTTTTGCCCTGTTTGTTTGTGATACTTAGACTGTGTTTTTTCTCCCCTCTTTAAGTTTAAAGAGGGATAGACCGTCAGAATCCATCGCTGTGAAAAAGCATCAGTGGCATCATGAACTGCTTCTCACCAATACTCTTGCTTGTCATGCTCTTCTGTATCAGAGGCAAGTATATATATATATATCCGCAGTATTTACCAGCAAGACAAGTCTGCTCTGCCATTCTGGATTATAGTTAGAATCCATAAATAGAATAAAATAGAGCCCAGGTTGTCAAGTATGTTGATGTTGACACCTTTAACTTAATCATGCAATTCCTGACTTTTGTATACAACTAATATATAGCAGATTTTTTGAATGACACAAAGTTTATCAAACATTTAGGTGAATTATGTAAAAAATATATGTATATGTTTCATGTTTTCATCAGAGTTGTATGGTTACTATAGTATTGTATAAGAACGGGAAAACCATTTTACAATTTCATTTCATTCCAGTGAATATAAACCTTGCATTTGTTGTGTTTTGTTGATGCAGTATCAGGACAGTGCTGGCAGGCTTCAACCTACTCTGAGAGCGTAGTGTCTCCGGAGCTGAGGAGCAGCAGTATTTTGCGGGTTCCAGATGTGTCATCTCTGGCCCAGTGTGCGGGGGCCTGCTGTGATCTCTCGGGCTGTGACCTGGCCTGGTTTTTTGAGGGTCGCTGCTATGTTCTTAGTTGTCAACGCAAAGAGAACTGCCAGCCGAAGCAGAGACCTGGTACTGACTCTTTCCTGGCATTTCTGCAACGTGGGCCCCCGCAGACATTGGTTCTGCAATCCCTGGTTCGAGGAGAATCCTTCCCAAACCACTGGCAGCCCCTGCCCAGGCACAGGGGCTCAGAGGACCCCATGAAGGACCTTGCCTTGTTAGAAGGCATTCAGGATTTAGACAATACTGATGCTGAGTATGCAGAGAGTTTCCGAAGTTTGGAGGAAAAAAGAGCTGAAGACAGAGATTCTGCAACAGTAGATCAAGAAGAGCGGCCTGGGCTATATGATTGGCCAGTTGTTCAAGGAAAAGAGGAATTCAACCAATCAGAGACAGAGAGAGTTGGTGAAAGACTGACAACAGTGCAGGGCCCTCTTGAAAGCAGCCCCTTGCCTCCAAGTCACTTCCCAGAAAAGAGGAATGAAAGCAAATCATCTCTTATTGAAGCAAATTCTGATGTTATGCCCCCAGTAATCACGACAATTAACACAAGGGTGAGTGTTACAGATTTATGCATATTATTTACAGGCACCTTCCAGACATTGGACAGGTAAAAAACTTTGGGGTCAGCAGGGATGCATTATACTGAGTAAAAGTAAAGTTATTTAGAATGATACAAAAGATTTGTATAAATTATAAATATAAATATTTTATAAATATGAATAAATTCTGTTCTTTTGAATTTCTGTCCATCAAAGAATGAAAAAAAAAATAAAAAATCACAGTTTCAAAAAAAATTTAAGCAGCGCAACTGGTTTCAATATTACTGCAATAATAAGAAATCAGCAGATTAGAGTGATTTCTTGGGTATCATGTGACACCAAAGACTAGAATAATAGCTGCTAAAACTTAATCTTTACCATCATAGGAGTAAATGACATATTTCATATAGTATTTATAAAATATATACTATATACCAGGGTTCCTCAAATCTTACCCTGGAGGTCCGATGCGAATGCAATAAAATACAATAAAAAAAAAACATGATTTATGAAAAGAGTTATCTGCAAATAAACACTTAATAAATGAATACACACACACACACACATATATATATATATATATATATATATATATATATATATAAATTATACACTATATATTTTGTTCAAATAATAAATAGCATTTTAAAAATATAAATATAAAATTGACAAGGCTGTTGGCAAGGTAATCTAAAATGAAAAGAATTGGTTTTCTCTTACATATTTGCCAATTCATCATCACTTGAAATGTCATGATTCTATTTTAATGTCGTGGTGTCATTGGGAAACATGGTGTCTTAAATGTACTCTGGCCAAGTGCTTAATCAGTCTTTCATGTCTCATCTGCTGTGTGAAATCTGGAAACAGCATATCATTTTTCTCTTAGAGTCTTTTTAGACTTATTTAACTTTTTACTCACTTTTATCTTTTATTGCCTTGTTCTATAGTGTCCACTATTAGTTTATAAGCTTTGTTTTGGCACGGTTGAGTAATTGAGAAAAGCAACTTTTCTTTTGTCATTAAAGGTTAAAGAAGACCCAGAGAACAATTCATCTGCTGCTGCTGCCCCTGACATCCTACAAGACATCAGCACAGAGCCATTGGTGTCCAGCACAGTCAGTTCCTTCATTACTCCACCCAGCACCGAGGCCACACTGCGAATGATCTCAGAAGAGCCAGGTGCTACTGATGCATGACTAATGCAATCATTGTTATTATTATTATTATTACTCAGGTTATCTTATGCTTTCTTTTCACATGCTCTCTGTGTTCAGTAAGAGCCCTGACTGTGTCCATTATTGGCCCTGCGGAAACGACACTGCCTCAAAATACTGTTGAACTAACTGCTTCTGTAAATCAGGATGACACTGCAGGTATGGCATTCTGTATTCTGAATAAAGTGAATTTCTGAATCATAATTGTAAATTTAAAGTTAAGTTGATGGTACTTTTTTCATCAGAAGCTCCTTACACGTATGAGTGGACTTTGGAAACCTCAGCGGATGGACATCATAAAGTAATAAATGGGCGGAACAACAAGTCTGTCACAGTTACAGAGGTAAGATTGAAATCCTTGTCACTTTCACTGTTACTGTCAAGTGATCATTTAAAAGATGAGACAATTGTGTTTCTAAAAAAACCTTTATTACAGCTTTCAGTGGGTGTTTATACTGTCAGAGTGTGTGTGAAAGCGCAACAAGCATATGGAGAAAGTGCTGTGAACTTCACAGTACACCCTGGTACACTATTACCTTCTTTAGTTCATACTTTAATATTACTTATCAAGCATAGATTGTTTATGTGCCTTCTTTTTCAATCTACAGCAGTGGTTATAAACAAGCCTCCAAAAGCCATCACTTTGCCCGAGAGCCAAGATGTGCTTGTCCAAGAAGGTTCCATCTTCATCATTAATGGCAGTCGTATGTAGCTTGTGTCCGTTTCTCTCTGTTGTCTCTTCGCATCATTGAAGACATTAGTATTTAACCAAACATACCTTCTGATTTTTTTCAGAGAGTACGGATGATGCAGGAATCGTCAGTTACCTATGGGAGAAGGTAGACGGTCCTTTTTGGAAACCTGAAGGCCCTGTTGATACACCTGTACTGCAGCTAAAAAATCCATCACCAGGAGAATATACCTTCAAGTAAAGACTTGCTTAGAGTTTGTCTTCAACATTGTACTGTATGAATAGGCCTGTGTATTGTGCAGTTTTCAATTTTCACTCGCTGTCTCTGAACATGTTGAAATCTTTGGTGGCCAATTCCTCTGGAGCCTTTTTATTTTGACTTAACCTCATTAACTTTATCCTGACCTGATTTTTGCTTGGCCCACATTAGGCTTACAGTGTCTGATTCGGACGGGCTGACCGACTCCAGCACTGCCACAGTAAGGGTCAGCATGCCCAAAGATGACCCTCCTCGGGCCAGAGCAGGCAGTGACCAAGTCATCACTCTGCCTGTCAACTACCTCACCTTGTGGGGTAACCACAGCACAGATGATCATGCCATTACAAGCTACCTCTGGACTCTTCATCCCAGCAGCCTGACCCAAAGGATCACAATGCAGGTACGTTCTTTACTTTACCTAGTACATAAATGCTCTGAAGTTGATTTTTCATTTGCTAAGGACACTTTTTGGAGTTTGTCAGACTGAGTTATGGTTAATATTAGTGCTGCAGCCCCTTGTATTTCAAATTGTATTGAATGAAGCAACTGTAATGTAATTTGTGAACTTTGGTAGACAAAAATGCTAAGGAGTTGATGTTGAGTTAATGTATTCATATGCTACTTGTTTCCAGGATGCAAGATCACCATTCCTGCAGCTCTCTGATCTCCAGGAGGGTCGTTATATGTTTCAGCTGACAGTCACTGACTCCAGTGGTCAACAGGATTCAGACACCGTCTCAGTCACTGTGCTGCCTGGTAAAACAAACGTACTTCACCTATCAGTGTGCATGAAGAAAAACTATGCATCCTTTATCATTTTTATTTGTGTGTGGTAGCAAACAAAGCACCAGTTGCTATAACAGGACCAGATCAGCAGATCATCCTCCCAGTCAACAGCATCGTGTTAAATGGCAACGACAGCACTGACGATATGGCCATCATCAGCTACCAGTGGGATTTGATCAGGTACCAGCACACTGACTTGGCATAACTAGTGATGTCTGGACAATGAATGAATGATCTAGATGGTTCTTTACAATGAACTGGTTCATGGACTAAACAATTTGTTTGCAAATATATGTAAATTAAAGCATTACATATAAATTATATATATATATATATATATAAACTCATAAGTTAGGGGTCGTTTCTATATTTTTGAAAGAAGTCTCTCATGCTCACCAAGGCTGCATTTATGTACTTAGAAATGCAGTAAAAACAATTATATGGTAAAATATTATTACAAAAAAAAAAACACTTTTTGTTTAAATATATATATTTTAAAAATTTTAGGAAAAACTGAATTTTCAGCAACCATTAGACCATACTAAATAATTTTAATAGGCTGATTTGGGGCTTAAGAAATATTTATTTTTATTATCTGTGTTAAAAACAGTTGTGCTGCTTAATATTGTTTTGTACAAACCATGATACTTTTTTCAAGATTCTTTGATGAACAGAAATTCAAAAGTACTGCAATAATTTAAATTTGATTTGACTCTTTAAATTTGGTCAGTTTTATGCATACTCAGTGAGTAAAAGCATTAATTTCTTGAAATAATATGTAGCCACACTTTTTAACAGTACTGTATGTATGCATTTTATTAAAGCATGTAATAAATCAGTGATATCACAGGACATCTGAAAACATGTGAAATCAAAACAAAAATCCCACCTCCATAAATAACACAACAAATGTTGCATATTGAATGATTCAGTATGATCTATTATTGCTTCATCCTGTTTCTGAATATTTGCCCATTTAATGTTGCATGAATAGTGAAGGATTTTGGTGAAAAGTGTACTGATGTGCTGTCACCACTCCCCTTATATGTAACCGTGAAGTGGCCCTCCAGGCTTGAAGATAAAAGATGCCAATAAAGCAGTTGCCATAGCAACAGGCCTGAGATCTGGGAATTACAAGTTCAGGCTGACTGTGACAGATCAGCAGGGAGAAACAGACAGCGCAGTCCTGACCATCACCATTAAAGAAGGTGATTAGACTGAAATGTGTGAATATAAACAACACACATCATGTGTTTCTGTGATTTGAATGTGATTTCTTTCTTGTTTTTGTAATTACACTGAAACCCTAAAAAAACTATAGATAATCTGTTCAAAAATTATTCCAGGAAGTTTCCAGCAAACCTGTATGTTGTTAAATTCACAGCAAAAAGCTTGCCCCTGGTCGCCCATGCCAGCGGCAGCCACACACTTACTCTACCCAACAACTCTCTGGTGCTCAGGGGCTCCGTATCCAACAGCGGAACAGTGAATGTGTCTTTTCTTTGGGTCAGAGATGAACAGAGCCCTGCTGCCGGGGTGAGTGAGATATTTGTGTTTCTTTCTGTAACATTTGTTATGGCTCAATGTTTAACCTGTTGATCTCTTTTGTTTCACTTCCATCGAGAGTAGGATGTGTTATATGGTTCAGACCATGAGGCCTTCCTCTACCTCGCCAACCTGGTGGAAGGAACGTATCTCTTCCAGCTCCGGGTCACGGATATTCAGGGCCGCTCAAGCATGGCTACAGCCACTGTGGAAGTACGCCCTGGTAGGAAACCGGTTGCTAGATATTCAGAATGCATCATTTATTTAGTGGGTCATACCTGCCAAGAATACACTATCTAAAAAGGAAAACTTGTGGACTGCAGCAAAAAAAAAAAAAAAACCTGACCCCAAACTTTTGAATGGTAGTGTATTTCAGAAAGATGTCATCCTTAATAAACACTTTCATAGCATATTCTAGCATAGTTTTCTACGAGTTTACAAATTGTTCATTTGATGCCACTGTTATTTGTGTGCAGATCCACGTGAGCGAGAGGAGGTGGAGCTTGAGCTGCAGGTGGGCGTGGCTCAGGTCAGTCAGCAGCAGAAAGAGACAGTAGTGAGACAGCTGGCTGCATTACTACATGTTCTGGACTCAGACATCGCACTGAAGGGCCTGCATGGCCAGTCAGACATCAGGTACTGCACATATACTATAACCAAGCTAATAGAACCCGTCTAAGCCTATAGTTTAGTTAAAGTCAACATGTGTTTCTTGTGTTTAGCACTGTATTTAGGTTCTCAGTGCAGGGTCCTGATGGTACAATTTCAGGACCTAAGCTCTCTCGTCTGCTGAGAAACCAGCTGTTGCAAGAAAAAACGGACTTCCTGCTCTTTAAGGTCTTAAGAGTAGACACAGTCAGTAAGTGACTTTTTCCCCCATCTTATTTCACTAAATCTGAGAACAGCCACTTCATAAATACAAAGGTTGTTAATGCAGATAATGCAGTTCTGGGTTTACCTTGGTTGTGAATATACAGTGTGTTTGCTGCTGTGTTCTGGACGTGGTCAGTGCGATCCCATCACAAAGAGCTGTTCCTGTGACCCTCTTTGGATGGAGAACCCCATTCGCCGCTTCCTTGATGATGGCGAGAGCAATTGCGGTGAGCGTGAGCTCTTTCTCATATAAATGAAAAATTTCAAGCTGCAAGATAGCAGCAGGTTCAGTCATAAAGTGTGGTTCATGAAGAGATGCTTCAAGCAGTGCTATATTACTGACAATGGAACATTTTTGCCTGTGAAATTTTGCTAATGCGATACCTTTATTGATGCTTTCTGTTTTGCTAAATAATCTAAGGATATTGCTAATGTTCTGTCATGAAGACATTTGAATGTTTTAGAGTGATGGAAAGTCTGATTGCTAAATTTCTGTCTACTTTCACAGATTGGAGCGTGTTGTATGTCACAATCTCATGTTTTGTGACAATAATCTTCCTCTTGTCGATCAGCTGGATTTGTGTCTGCTGCTGTAAAAGGTGATAAAGATTTCATTTCTGTATACTACTGCAGAAGATTTCATTACTGCATGCTACATCTAAATATGTTATATACACTATTGTTAAAAAGTTATGGTCAGTAGGATTTTTTTTTTTAAAGGAATGAATGCTGAGCAAACGTGTCAGATATTTATGCTGTTCTTGTGAAATTTGTATTTATCAATTGAGTAGCACAACAATTTTCAATCAGTTTCTGAAAATATCATGTGAAAATTTGTAGTGATATTACACATCACTGTTTTTACGGTATGTCCTTACAAATAAATTTAGCATTGGTCAGTGTGCAAAACCTAAAAAAAAAAAAATTACCAACCCAAAAGTTTTGAACAGTAGCATATTTATTGCCAGTACTGCAAGTCCAGTATTAAAGGGATTGTTCCCCCAAAAATGTAAATTATGTCATCATTTATTCATGTCATGTCAAATCTGTATGACTACTTCTTTGGAACACTAAATTAGACATTTTGAATTATGAGCTGAAATGCCCCAGTTTTTGCCTAAAGTATTCCAATAAGAAATTGTTCTAAAATTATAATGAGATTCTTAAGTCTCAAGATTCCTATGAGCTTAGTTTTTTTCTGGGATCCATTGGCTATTTAAATCATTTCCTTCTGAGTACACTGTCTCAGTAAACAACATGCTGCAAAGAAAATAACAGGATAAGAACTAAATCCATTGTACAGAAAGTCATAAATAGGGATCTTATAGCAATGGCCCTAAATATTGATAGAAATTCTAAATAAAATCCTGTACAGTTTTAGTACTTACAATTGTTTATAACAATTGATTTTTTGACAAGGGAGTGAGTTTTGTTCCATGGGATAGAAACTTGTTTTGAATGACACAATGATTTTATGTACCTGTGTCTGTATTCATGTTTGTTTTGGACTGTTGTAGAGGGAGACGCACTAAAGTAAGGAAGAAAACCAAGTACACAATACTAGACAACATGGACGAGCAGGAGAGAATGGAGCTTCAGCCAAAGTATAGTAAGTTTCACTCCTGATTCAGTATTTTTGCAGTGAGGAAAGGTTTTTGAAAGAGTTCTTTCTTGAAGCTTGTAATTGTAGCATTCACTTTTCTGCCTTTGTCATCATTAGACATTAAACACAGGAGCACAGAGCACAACTCAAGCCTGATGATGTCAGAATCAGAGCTGGACAGTGAGCAGGACAACCTTTTCAACTACGGGAAAGCACGGAACAGAGCCAATGGAGCAGTCAGAAACGGCGACACTCTCAGCCTTTGTCCTGTGGAGGGTTGAGTCTCTCATGGACATCTCTTCATACGGATATTTACAGTGCAGGGGTATTGTTTAACGATCACCAAATACAGATGCAGACAAAAGACTGGCTGATCGAATGGGCTGCTAAACTACTGACTACTGAATGCATTTGTGTCTTGTGATGAATATTCACCGGTTTGCTGAACGATACTTTCAATTACCAATAACATATTCTTTTTGAATATAAAAAGACAGGCATTCACAATCACATCAGTCCTTAATATGTTCTAAACAATGCTTGTGTTTCAGTGATGCAGTGCAAGCTGGCATCAGTTATTTTGCTATTTATATGACGCTTCTGTGACACATTTTGGGAAGAAGTTAGAAATAACTGATGCATAGAAAAGCAAAATCAAAAAAAGAAAGCAAAAAACATTTTATTTCTACTGACCTTTCTTAATGTGCCTGACTGAAATGCACTCATTTTGTTATGGTTTGTCTGTATAGCATTCTGGTTTTACAACCTTTTAAAAATGCCTGCTTTATCTGGTATTGCAAAAGAAGCCATCAATCTGTATCAAGGAGACGCATTTTTCCTATATTCCTTTTTGGTTTAATGCAGCTGGAGATGCAAAAAATGAAAGACATATGGCCCTTTACAGAGGATAGGACTTAGATTTCTATTTATAGAATCAGTGAAATTGAGCTACATGAACATAATAGTGCAATGTATGTTAATGGGCTTAATTTTAAATTAGTGATGAAAATCATAACTAAATAAACAGCAGAAGGTGGTTATTTACCAATGCTTTCGGATGTATATTTAGTCTTTGTACCTTTATTTGCTTATCTGCAAAATTTCACTCCCAAGGTAAGAAAATTAATATACTTTTAAACATTTTCATACATACAACACTTCACAATACAGTTAGGTATAAGAATAGAAAATTTACAATAATTAAAAAAAAAAAAAAATCACAACAGAGAACAGTTAAAAAAAATACACCGACAATAACAACATTTGGCCACAATGACAAATTTGTTAACTTGTTTGAATAATCTCGAAGTTTCTAGAGAATGAGCACACAAAACATCCCATCACAGTCAATGTTTCATTTTTAACAGTCTTACTCTATTTCTAGAATTACAAAAATAGAACACTTAGTTAAACAATGAAATAATCTTTTAAAGAAGAATTGTGCTTTGATTTCTCACTGGACCCACCCCCAGCATTATATTTTAAACATACTGTACTTAATCGTAAAATGGGTTCTCTCTTTGTGACTAAATTAATTTACAACTAAAACTTTCTTTTTTCTGTCTAAAATTAAATAAAAGTAAGAAGAATAGACTACTGAAGACCTATTCTCTCATCTCATCAAATTTATCTTGCTTTAATAATGTTTAGATATTTTTCAGTGATAAAAATAATATTTCATTAATTAATGGCATTAATCTCAAAGAGGACCATTTTTGAAACAAATATTTAAAATATCCTGACAATGACATGTCTCTGTATAGTCATTAGTTTCATATGATTAATTGAGAATGATCAACACTTTTGTGGATTCATGTTTTTAGTATTGCTTAGATAATGGTCTTTAAAGAGAGAGTCCCCCTAAACACATGTACTTTATTTCTAGATACTCATCAATGCCATATTTGGATCCTTCTCTGCCCATTCCAGACTGTTTGATTCCACCAAATGGTGCTTCTGTGGTGGAGATCAGACCTTCATTGACCCCAACCATGCCCACCTCCATCTGCTCAGCCACCCGCCAGATCTGACTGATGTCTCTGGAGTAAAAGTAGCCTGATGAAAGAAAACAGTTTTGAATGTTATGCCACAGAAAGAGACAAGTGATAGAAGGTATGTAGCTGCTGCTTGCTTTACTTGGCCATCCAGACACAGAAGGGTAGAGTGAAGCTTATTTGATTAAAATTACAGTATAAACAATAATATTGTGAAATATTATTATAGTTATTGATACATTTTGATGTATTTTAAAGTGCGCACTATTTTATTATTATTTAAATACATATTAAAAATAACCCGTTTGTTTTTGTTGATATTTAGTGTTTGCATGTAAATTAAATTAGGTCTTTTAACTCCTTTGTATCCAACAGTATTTCATGATTGGCTAATTTGCCTCGTTGTCAAATAATTAACTGTAATGTAGTCTATTGTACATGCTTTCAATAAGGAACACTAATAAATAAACAAGCTTGTGAGGAAGTGGGCATGCTCAAGACTGTCCAACAAAACTTTGTCAAATCAGAAACTACAAAGGGAGGGAAAAAAACATGATAAATTTGCACAGATGGACAAACCTGCTAAACCAACAGGAGAAGCATTGGCAATGGCAAGTGCCTCCTGTTCTGTGTTGAACCTGGTGAAGAAGAAAAAAAGTCAGCAGCTGGCAGACATTCACGCTGAAACATGCAGCCCATTAAAACCTATTTACAAAAAAAGTTAAATAATACATTAAAATAAATAAAAAGAAATTAAGAAATAAGGAAAAATCTTATACAATTTTAATCAAATGAAAACTAAATATTTTCACAAACAATTCAAATTAAGCTCAAATTAACTCAAACATTTTTATACTGCCAATTTATAAGAAATCTGTAGATAAATATGTAATATATAATAAATAACTTGTTTTTAAATGACAAAATTAGAGTTTAGGATGAAGTCAAGTCATCCAATGAACAGTATATACACTCACTTAACAACAGGAATAAGGGGTCCAAATGTCTCCTCTCGCATGCAGAGCATGTCATTGTTGACATTGGACAGCAGGGTGGGCTGCATGAAGGAGCCCTTCAGTCTCTTTCCACCTCGAACTATGACTGCTCCCTGTGACACAGCTTCTGTAATCTGGTTCTCCACCTGAAGGAAACTACAGCTCATCAACACCATTAAAGCCATCATCTTTTCCACATGATCTGTGTGTGTGCTTGTTGGCAGTGATATCGATGAACTGTATCGGCACCTTTTCTGCGGCACGGCTGTTGATGAGCGGCCCCTGTGTGGTGGTGGGCTCTGAGCCATGGCCAACCTTCAGTTCAGCATCCATCGCCTGCGCCAACTTTTCAATGAAAACACCATGGATCCCGCTCTGTACCAAAAAGCGATTGGAGCACACGCAGGTCTACAGTAAAGAAGCACACTACAGGTGAGAAATGGAGAATAGATGTTTACAGTGACAAAAATCTCAAATACACTATAGTATTTACACGGTGCCTTAAAGGTACTTCAAGAATGCCGGGACTCTAAAACCTTATGAATACCTGAAGTTCACTACTTCATTCATTTTTTTGATGAAAGTCAAAAAATTGACTTTTCTTCCTTGAAAACTGTGACAAGGGTCAATGTGCAAGTCAGATATCTCTCCAAAATAAACAAGAAAAAAAAAAAACAATATTTAGCAAATATTAATTTAAGATTGCAATACACTCACCTGGCCTGAGTTCCTGAATTTGGAAGTCATTGCTCCTGCAACAGCTTTATCTACATCGGCACTGTCAAATACAATAAAGGGGGCATGTCCTCCTAACTCCATGGAGACCCTTTTGACCGTTCCTGCAGCATGTCTTAATAGTACCTGCAAAAGCATTTACATAAGCAAGTAATACATTATGGTGAACATTTACTGTTTGCCTGCACATAGAGAGGAGATCTTTACCTTGCCAGTGGCCGTGGAGCCAGTAAAGGAGATTTTGGCCACAAGAGGGTCTGTGCAGAGTAGCTCCCCTACAGCAGGGGTCTTTTCTCTTGAGCAGGGCACTACATTAATCACCCCAGGAGGAATGCCTGCCTGAACTGACAGCTAGATAAGAAATACAATGTAATATACACATGTAAGCTTTTTTATTGGTTTTAAAAGAGGTCTCTTATGCTTAAATTTTATTTATACATTTTAATATACAGTATAAACGGTAACTCCAAATACAATGATGACATGATCCTTCAGAAATCATTCTAGTATGCTGATGTGGTGCTCGAAACCATTATCTTGAAATGATCAATGTTGAAATCAGTTGTGATGTTTTCTTTAATAATGTAAAAGCTGGGAAACAATTAATTGCATCTAAAAATAAAAAAAGGTCTTGTTTATGTAATGTATTTGTGTGTACTGTGTATATTTATTATGTATATATATAAAAGACACACACATACAGTATATATTTTGAAAATATTGTGTATGTATTTACATGTACATATTTGTATTATATATATATAGATAGATACATTTAATTGCAATTTATTCTTGCCCGGCACTACTTTAATTAATTTTATGCAACCCTGATGAATTATTTCTTTCAAAAAATAAAAATCTTACTGACCATAAACTTTTGAATGGAAGTTAATCTAAAACTTTCCCATCTTGCAGACTGGTTCATGTCAAGTTAGCAGGCTTTCATGGAAACAGACCTCAGCAAGGGCCAGAGCAGAGAGAGGCGTATCCTCAGCCGGCTTCACCACCACAGTGCAGCCCGCCGCCAGCGCTGCACCCACCTTCCTGGTGATCATGGCACTGGGGAAATTCCACTTTGAAAAGGGAAAATGTGGCATAGTTTTAGTTTATCTTATTGACCCTACAGCCTGTTGGTGTTAAGTGATCAGAATAAAGGAGGAAGTCTCACAGGTGTAATGATGGAAGCCACTCCCACCGGCTGCTTGAGTAACAGGATCTTGCGGTCCTTGGCTGGAGGTGCCACAATATCTCCATACACACGTCTGGCCTCTTCAGAAAACCACTCCAGAAAGGAGGCAGAGTATGTCATCTCACCGATAGACTCCTTCATGGGCTTCCCCTGTAAACACATTTGAGTTATAACCAATTCTAAATCCTTGTAAACGGAAACATTAGATGTTGTCTCCTGTATGTAATGGGCCAGAATACATACACACTCTGCTGTGATCAACTTGGCAAGATCTTCCTTGTGCTGATTGATCAGATCAAACCATTTTCGTAATAAAATGCTCCTTTCCTGCAAAAGAGCTTGCATTAATATATATCAGAAATTCTGGAGGTAATAATTAAATACTTAATATAAATAGTAATATTTTTTATAATTCATTTAAATGACATTTTATAAACAGGTGCTTAATTTTTTTTATAATAATAATAAAAAAAAATGTGTGTGTGTGTATATATATATATATATATATATATATACACACACACACATTTACAATAATGATAACTTTTTATAAACTTTTTATACTACAGTTATATACTTTCATTAGTTTACATGGTTATTTTTCATGTTAGAAAGGAGAATAATAACGGGAAAAGTGCTTAATTCTCATTAAAATAATCAGTGTTCACAATGCAAATCACAGCACTATGTAAATGGTCTTAATTTACCCAATATATAGAATTTTGTATATTTTCAGGAGAAATCTGTTCATTTCTTTTTTGACATTTATTCAAACACAGTTAAGGGATAACAGAGTTAACTATCATAAACTAACGTTGTT
>JAUCMS010000133.1:529540-545712 GCA_032357445.1 Enteromius radiatus | reverse complement strand
GCATGTGTTTGTGTTTATATATACTTAATAAATATACACAGTATATACAAATATATTATGTAAAGAAAAACTTTTTTTTTTTTGGATGCGATTAATCGCGATTAATCATTGCCCAGCACTAAGTATAATATAACAGAGCATCGGTGTGTTTTGTGTAGTGTTTGCTCAGATGGAGCCAGTCTAGACGTCAGAAGCTGTTGAATGGAGATTTGCTGAACGTCATCGCTGTGCTCGGAATGTCACGAGTGACACTGAAACACGGCACTAAACCATTAACCTTTCCATTCTCAACACGCACATGTGGATATTGCTCCGGCTGACTCTTCTGATGGATGGTTTTCTGCTGCTAATGTTCTCAATCTGATGAATCTGTGTGGGGTTCCTGTGTTTGAAGTATTCACACTGGCTTTTCCACATAAAAACTCAACCTCTTTGAGGAGACACTTATTTGAAGCCGCCCTGAGATATTACAGTTAATGTTTTAACATTTTACAACACACTCACGTGTTCAGTTTATGGTTTATGGTCATATGCAATGAATAACTGTTCTTATTCAAAACTTTATTTTAATTGTACATTGTTGATTTAACTAATGTTGAATGTGGATTTTATTCACAGTAGATGTTTTCATTTAAATTGAACTTTTGTGATTTAATTGCTTTTTAGTGTTTTATTTGGATTTGGAAATTTGGATTAAATTTTTATAATATAATTGCTTTAATAATTTTATAATAATTGCTTTTCTATAAGTGTTTATTTTGGATTTTTTAAATTTTGCATGCATTTAAATTGAACATTTCTATGATTTAATAGCTAGTGTTAGATTTTTACATTAAATTTTACTTCTTTACGAGTTGATTCACTTTCAACTCAATTTTGCTTTTATTTTAAAATTACTGCTATTTGCCTTTTTTGCGCACTCAAATGATGAAAACCTGCTCGAAAAATTTTTGTAAACGTGAATTTTACCGTACTAAAAAAGAGTGAAAATTAAATCTTCTACAGATCCTCATTCACTGCCTGAGTTAGTTAAACTGTTGACATTTATAGCTACTTTCCTGAATATTAATCTGTTTATTATCACAGACATCTGAAGGAAACTCTAGCGCCCCCTGGAGTCATGTGACAGTAACACACTTTAATGTCTGTGTTTCTTGCTCCACAAACTCAAGCACAAACCGTCTCTGGTTCTGTTTCAGGGATTTTGCGTATGTGACCCGTGACAAGAACACGCAAGTGTTGAAATGCCATGTGTTTCAATGTGACAGTCCTGCGGAAAGCATCGCCAGCAGCCTGAAGCAGATCTGCTCGAAGGTGAGGAGCGAAGAAATAATCCACCGAAAACAATCCTCACGCATTCACAGCAAACAAACACAAACGCTTTCATTCTGACAAATCCAATCACGAGTCGCATATTTATCATCAGGCTCATAAATATTTATGAGGAAACAGCCTCAGCCACCAATCATCTGTCCGGTTTCATCTAAATCTGTTTCTGTGGGTCTGTGAAAAGATAAATGTGTCTTCTTGGGGAAATATCTGTGTTTACAGTATTGTGTGTGTGTTAGTATGCACCGTCCCTCCTCGTGTAAAGTTGCCTGCTCAGCACGTCCATCCTCATGCTTTGATTAACATTGAGCTGAGATTTATTGGCTCCGGACGAACGGCCTCAGAGACACTGACAGCAGGAGCGCAGGCTGTTTTCATCAGTTGTCTTTTTGATTTTCTCAGATAATGGCTGATCGCAGGAGCCTCGGTCCGGTCGCTGGCTCCTCGTCTCAGATCAGCTCTGATGTTCCTCTCAGAGGTAAGAGCTGCACACGCTCAGTCATGTGACCTGGAGCACAGAAGCAGTCACCAGCAGCACAGCTATATTTGGCGCAATAGCCTAAAACACATGATATGGGTCAAAATTATACTTTTTACAAATATTTTTCTTTTATGTCAAAAATCAGTAAAGATCATGACCTAAATATATAAAAACTTCTGATCAGTAATATGCATTGCTAAGAACTTCATTTGGACAACTTTAAAAGGTGATTTTCTCAACATTTAGATTTTTTTGCTCCCTCAGATTCCAGATTGTCTAATAGTTGTATCTCAGACAGATATGGTCCTCTCCTCACAAACCAGACATCAGTGGACAGATTATTTATGCTGCTTTTTAGATGATGCATAAATCTCAATTTTGAAAATTGACTGGTTTTGTGCTCCAGGGTCACAAATCTCCACCATTTAATAATTGTGAGTGAATTTAGTGCAGCGGCTCAGTTGTTTTGCTCTAATGCGAAAGCTTTTGAAATTCATTCATATTGCACATTTCATTTTGCATTATAGCATAAATTTGTTCATTGCAACATTCAGAAAATAAATAAAATCCATTATTTAAATAAATTAAATTCAATAATTTCATCATTCCTTCTTTATATTTAACACTTCATTTCCAATGAATTTCCATGGCTCTTCTAGTCATCTGTGATGACAGATTTCTTTCCTAAATATCACATTTCTTTTTACTGATTTATAATTGTGATTATAAAATAAAATCATTAAAAGATTAGTTCATTAAAAGTCTTTTGTGATTGCAGGATTCCTTTGTTTTTAGTTTTATAAATAGCAATTTGTGTCATATTTTAGTTCTACCTGCTAAAATATTTTAGAGCATGACAGAAAAAAAAAACATTTATATTTATAATAATTAAATTAATATAATTAAATTATTATAAGCTGTAATAAGTATAATTGATCTACAGGGTACTTCTTTACTTTTCTTGTCCTTTGTGACTGCAATTAAATATTTTAGAGCATTTATATTCATTATAAAGATTCCCATGATTCTAATTTCCATTCCTATAAATAATGCGTATAAAATGGCCTCATATATCCAGGTTTTCTCCAGAACAGTGCAAATCCTGGTTCTTAAATAAAAATGACAGCTTGTGAGGAAACAAATTAAAATAAGGAATGTGTCAGCTTAATTTTTTTTAGTTGATTTAGCTTATTTTAAAGTTAGTAAAATGTAATTAATTCGTTTTTTTGTCATATTTAAGGTGCAAATTCTACAAAACTAATTTTCAATCATTGTAAGCATAAACAGTTTGAACAGATGGTTAAAATAATAAGTTAATTCAGTCGACGTGTCCAAACATTCTAAAACACACACAGATGGCCTGAAATAAAACTCAAATGATGCAAATCCCAATCAAAGATCTCAAATGTTTTTTTTTTTTGCATCGTTAGGGTTCATTAGTTTTAATGATACTGTATTTTTGATTAAAGAAGAACTTAATGTGTATCTAAAGCGTTGATTTCATGACTCAAATGCTTTTATTGGTCTGTGATGTTTTTAGTGAGTGGTCCACAGAGATGCATTGTTTTGTTGTAACATTCTTAAATACATGAATATAAATAGACCTACGAGCTGTTTTTCCTCAGGTATATTCATCTGTTCGGATGTAAATATATATGTTGTGTGTGTGTGTGTGTGTGTGTGTTTAGAGGGTTGTAAATTGACGCTCCAGCAATACGAGTCCATAAATAAAGCACTGGGCCGTGCTGACCTCAGCAAACGCTGCACTTTCTTGCATGAAGTCTGTAAATTCCTGCAGTGATCAGTGAGATAATGAAAGCTGCAGTCCTGACCCATTAAAACGCAATTAAATTGGCCGTGTTACAGATCAGAGGATCACGCTGCTGCTGCATTTACATCCGTCTCATCTCGAACACAGTTTACGGCAGCTTCAAATGCTCGTCCTCTGTCTGTTTTATAATGCAAAGCGCGCGGCGCAGGGTTTCTGGGCTCCTGAGGGACACATTGCTCTGTTTTCATCATGCCAGAGGTTCCCGCTCTATACGAATGCATTTAGAGCTTAAATTCCCTCACCGGAGTGAAATCTTCTGCGTGATGTTTCTCATCTGTGTGTTTCCTCAGTAGAGTTTCCAACACCAAAGACTGACCTACAACACAGTTTCCACGTGCTTTACCTGGGAATGACGTCAGTACTGCGACCTATAGGTAAAACACACACACTACAACAAGGGCACCCTTACAAATGAAGCATGTTACTTATTTTGTGCCATTGACATTTGCTGAATGATGACACTGTTGTTTTCTTGAGTCATAAATGATTCATTTTGATCAATGCCGCTTTGAAGCAATCTGTATTGAATAAAGCATTACAGAAATTAATGGAACTTATGGTTTGTAAATACAGAAAACTTCTATTATAGCTTTTCAGAGACTAAAAATCTAAAAATGTGAGATTTAATAATTCCCATATTCTTTGTATATACATATTTGACCCACGTTTATTTATGTTCAAAATTTGCCACACACACTCAGTCAAGATTACATGTAGTAACAATTTGTACACTAAAGGTGCAAATAACTACAACTAAGTTTTAATATAATCTGTTACTATTTGTATTTCATGTAATCAGTATTGCTGTTTGTAATTCCCCTGCCTCTTTATTGTCTTGTTCTCTGTTTCTCACAATTTTATTCAGTGTCTAGTAATCGAGATCCAAAACACTAGCAACTAAAAACTAATTTTAACAGATTGTTCTGTAGATGATTGTGAAGACGAATCTGTTTTGAGTAAACTTTTGAGTCTTTAATTACATTTAGTTCACAAGTATTTAATATGTTAATATTTGACAAATTATAGTGATGGTTTTCTTTTTTTTTCTGGCTTTAGTGTTTGTTTATTTTTTTTGGCAAAAGTGCATGGAAACAAATGGGGGAGTTGATATAATTTCAACACAAAACGTTGTATACCTTTTCCAAATCACATCAGCCTGTTGAAACTTAACATGCACATTCATAATCCAGAATGAAAAATATTCACCAAATTTCAAGACGAAATCAACAGTTTAACCAGTATTTCAAGCTGCTTGAATATCAAGTATGAGTCAAATTGTATCCAACTCAAAAGCCTTATCAAAATGTGTATAGCCTTTCCAAAACACATTTGTTCAATGAAACTTTGCATGCACATTCATGACACTAAATACGAAATATTCCCCAAATTTCAAGAGCAAAACAAATAGTTAACCAGTATTTCAAGCTGCTTAAATATCGAGTGAGGGTCAAACTGACCTCATTACAAAACTCCTGACAAAGTTTGTACAGCCTTTCCAAAACACATCTGTGTGTCGAGATTTTGTATGCCCACTCAACTCACAAAAGAGAAAATATTCACCAAATTTCAAGAAGAAATAAATAGTTTATCCAGTATTTCGAGCTGTTTGAATATCGAGTGAGGGTCAAACTGACCTCATTACAAAACTCCTGACAAAATTTGTACAGCCTTTCCAAAACACATCTGTGTGTCGAGATTTTGCATGCACACTCAACACCCAAAAGAGTAAATATTCACCAAATTTCAAGAAGAAATAAATAGTTTACCCAGTATTTCGAGCTGTTTGAATATTAAGTATGAGTCAAATTGAACCCAACTCAAAAGCCTTATCAAAATGTGTATAGCCTTTCCAAAACACATCTGTGCATTGAAATTTGAATTTGGAAATTTAATATTCACTTTTATAATCCTAAATAAGAAATATTCACCAAATTTCAAGAAGAAATAAATTGTTTAACAAGTGTTTGAAAATAGTGTGGGTCAAACTGAGCCTTACACAGAAGTCCCAACAAAACTTGTACAGCCTTTCTAAAAAACGCATCTGTGTGTCAAAACTTTGCACATACATTCATGACCGTAAAGGAGAAATACTCACCAAGTTTGGAAAACAAATGATTTAACCAGTATTTAGAGCAGTTTGAAAATCGAGTGTGGGTCAAATTGATCCAAACACAACGGTTGAAAGCATGACGTTATTGGTATAGCAGCATGCAATTCTGAGACGAGTCTTGTGCACATTATGCACTGAGCAGCATTTGTACAAAGTCTGCATCGAGTAAATCCAAATCAGTCAAGATAAATTTATTAAGCATTTCTACAATACACATTATTTCAAAGCAGCTTGACTGAAAGTCAGTTAGTCACTCCTGAGCTGCATCTCTGTTAGGATGATGACAGTCACACTGATCACAGAGTTTTGGAGACAAACTAATCTTTACACCATTAGTTATTAATAAACTATTAATAACTATAGTGCTCTTCTCAAACGGTGTGTTTCAGGAATGGACATGATAAATGGAGCGATAGACACTCTGATGTCCTCCGCAGGGAAAGAGGATTGGACCCCTGTCCTGCTCAACGTTGCTGATGCCACAATTACTGTAATCAAAGAAAAGGTGACGCTTACTTTATATCTTTGTGACAATTGCTACATTTTCTTTATTTTTCTGCCATGAAACAGTTTGTGCATCAGACCACAGATAAACATTTACAAACTAGTCCTTGGTAAATGTTATCTAAAAAAATACTGATTTAGACACTTTACATTTGCATACATTCACATACAAATTCATCAGTTAATTAATGCAAGTTACAAAACATCTTTGCATTCATTCTCTTTAGTGGCTCCGCAAATTACAGGCATGTTCAACCACAAACATTTAATCAGCTAATACTAATTATTCTCAAAGGAACGCTACATTTTAATCAAACATTTTAAAATACTTTACATTTACCATATTCATGTAAGTGCAACAATGAGATGGGAGGACATTTGATTTTATTTGTATTTTTTGTGAGTGCAAAGTTTCTGAAGTCCACAGTTTTTAACGTAAATGCAGAGTTTCTCAAAAACATTTTGTGAGCTAACAAAAAGTTTGAGAGTGAATGCAACATTTATAAGTCCATAAAGGGAAATGCAATGCAATTTTAGGGTGCGACTCATGAGGAACGGTATCAAATAATTTAGGTATTTAGGTATTTGGCAAACGTAAATGCCAAATCTCTCCCTTAATGACTAATTAGCCTGTATAATGAGAGTTTAAAATATCACAATGACAAAATCCTTGTCTACATGGACAATCCGAGGACAAATTCACTCCACAGAAATCATAACTGCTCTTGTCTTTCGGCTCGGACCCTGATGAAACATTCATAGGCCTGTGAAAGTCCTTCAGAGCTGCTGATGAGAGACGGACAGGTTTATTACTGTCATTTCTCTTCTGCTCGGACAGGAAGAAGAGGAAGAAGTCATAGTGGAGTGTCGTGTGCGCTTTCTGTCTTTCATGGGTGTGGGGCGAGATGTCCATACGTTTGCGTTCATCATGGATACGGGAAACCAGCACTTCCAGTGTCACGTGTTCTGGTGCGAACCCAACGCTGGAAGCGTGTCGGAGGCTGTGCAGTCAGCTTGTGTGGTGAGTGACACAAATACACCTCACACCGACATCACTTATCCTTTGAGGAATATTACAGGTAAAATAAAAACTTAAGTAAAAATAAAAAAACCTTTTACGAGTAATCGCAAAGTTTCTTGATTAGATTTTTCTTATGTGACACTGGAGCAAAAAAAACATAGGGTTAAAGGTTTGGTTTGTTAGGATAGGACAATATTTGGCTTAGATACACTGTAAAAAAATCTTTTTAATTCATGGTGAAAAACTGGCAGCTGTGGTTTGACCGTAAAAAAAATATGGTAACAGCGTTTTAGGATTTTTGTGGATTACAGTTAAATACCGTAACTTCATTATCTGATATAATGTTAATATACCAAAGTACTGAAATCTGTTTTGTTTCTTTGAAATACATTGATAAACACCAAAAGCAGATGGTGATGAGAAAGTCACATGATGAAACAAAGCCTGTCACATGCAGCTTGTAAATATAAAACAAATAAGAAGAAACAAGTTATTTGAAAGAAAAAACATCAAATTCTGGGAATGTCAGTTTATGGTTTCCCCTGTAAATTTTACAGGAATTTACCATTTAACAGGTTTTTTACCTTTAACCGTAGCATTTTCATAGAGTTTGACCTTTAAAATCAAGCCTATTTCTGAAGGTGCAATAAATCAAACAAAAGTCACCTTTAAAGTCGTCCAAATTAAGTTCTTAGCAAAGCTGCATATTACTAATCTAAAATTTGGTTTTGATATATTTCTGGTAGGATGATTACAATATATCTGTGTTTTGAAAAAAAGAATGCTTTATGAAAAAACAAAAAAATATGAGCTTCGGTTTCTCGAGGGACCGCAAACATTGAGCACAAACATTTCTCAAAATGCAAAGTTTCTTGAGCTAATGCAAACAATTGGTGGCAAACAAATTCCAATTTTCTTGTTTAGACAATGAGTAAAAAGTTTCTTGAGAGAAAGCATGTTTTGATCTGACAGAAGTTTTGAGTGCAAACACAGTGTGCATGTATTGAGAGCAAATGCATAGGTTTGAAGAGCAACCAATTTGTTTGCAAACGTTTTGTCAGAGGTTTCTTGAGTAAATGCAAACATTGTGTGAGCTACAAGTTTATGGGTAACAATTTAATTTTAAGTAAAAGCAAACATTTTGAATTTACTAAAGTTTTGTGAGTGAAAGCACATTTTTTGAGACTGAATGCAAAGGAGACTTTGTGAGGGAATGCAAACTTTCATAAACATACACAGTTTCAAGATTCAAGTTCTCAAAGGGAACATTTCATAGCTGACAAGATTTTTGAGTTCACTCGAGAACAGTTTGAGAAAATGCAAACATTACATAAGCTAACAATTTCTGGCCAGCGCAAACATTTTAAATGAACAGAAGTTTTGTGACCAAAAATGCAATGGTTTTAACCTGAGAGGTCTAAGTTTTGAGACTGAATTCAGTTAAAGTTTTGTGAAAAAACTGTTTCTCAAAGAAATGCAGACTTTCGTAAGCATACACAAAGTTTCTCATTTTAAAACGTTTCTCAAGGCAACATTGAGTCGACAGGTTTTGTGTGTATGCAACATTTAAAATGAACAAACATTTCAAGAGTTAGCAAAAAGTTTTGTTAGTGAATGGAAAAATTTACGGGAACACAAACGTTGAGACAATTTTTACAAAAAAGTTTGAGATTAAATGCAGTTTTACAAACTAGAAGTTTCACAAATTTTTAAACTCTCAAAATGTCTGGTTACGCTTAATTTTGTGCTAGTCAAGAACTATTGCGTTTCTCTCAAGCTAGCAAAACTTTGAAATGTTTTCTCTCAAAACTTGAACAATTTAACTCACAAAATATGTCCTTAAACTTTGCAATGTCACAAACTTTGTTTGTGTTTTGCATTTTCTCACAAAACATTTGCATTTACTCAAGAAACTCTAGTTTATGTTCTGTTTGGACACATTCTGTACATGAAGTGTTGACCCAAACATTTTATTCAAGTACTGTATTTCTAAATCTGTATGAATTTCTTTGTTCAGCCGAACACAAAGGAAGAAATTTTGTTGCAAGTTTTGGGTCACCATTGATTTCCGTAGTATTTGTTTTCCTACCATAGAAGTCAATGGTGACCAAAATAACCTGGTTACAAACTTTCTTTAAAATATGAAGAGATGTTCGACAGAACAAGGAAATTCATACAGATTTGTAGTTACTTGAGGGCGAGTAAATCATGACAGAAATTTCATTCAGTTAACTAGTTTGTATTGCACATCACTCTTTAGTTGTTTAAGGGTTAAATCTGTGTTTTTTTCTCAGTTGCGGTATCAGAAGTGTCTGGGGAAGTCCGGCTCCTTGACTCCGCCCCCTACCGACTCCGTCACCCGACGTGTAACGTCCAGCGTCAAGCGTGGCGTCCAATCAATTATAGACACTCTGAAAAAGAAGCCCGCCCCCGAGGTTCCCCACCAATGACGGAGCAGAACGGCTGTGACGGACAGCAGGTGTGTGTGTGTGTGTGTGTATTTACTGATGCAAACGAGAAGACAAACACAGGCCAACATAACAAAAAAAGAGGAGCGAGATGAATGAAGTGGTCGGCGTGTATCTGCGCCGAATGAAGCATGCGTCTGCCTCACACTAACACATTCTCACCGAAGTATTTCGAGGGTGTCAGTGTTCATGTGGCACTGATCCGGTCACGTTCAGATCAATGTAAGTCTTCACACGCGTGACCTGGATTCAGTGCGTCTCATTTCAAACCACCCGCTCATTCACACGCTCGGGAAATTGGATCCTTTGAAAAATTTCTCTCTTTCCCCAAGAAATTTGGAGTGAATTTTCCGCTGCCGGAGAGAGTGTAGTGTCAGAGCCTCACGGCCGGGCCGATCTATCATCTTCAGAGTCTGTCTGTAACATCTGCTCCGTCTGATACTGTAATGAAGAGCGGAACGGGGATTTTCTGATCTCACAAACACACTCCTTTAGTTAAACACTGCGGTCTGGAAGAGTCCCTGCGCAAGTACGCAAACACAGACGTGACGCTTGGCAATGTGTGCTGCTTCTGTACAAACTCAACATGATCCTGTGCTGATCAACGAATATATATATATATATATATAAAAAAATAAATAATTCAAATGTATAAAATTAAACAGATGTTTTGTTTAGATGCCCAGCTAAAAAAGCCAAAAGTCCATTTTTTATTATTATTATTTATTTTTTTTTTTTATGAAACCTTCAGACAAAATATATTACAATTTTTTTTTTTTATTATTTAATTTGACAATATAAAAAAAAAAGAATAATAATTTGGCGCAAATGCTGATATTTATATGATGAGATTCTGATGTTTGTAAATCAGTGAGATCTTTATAACAGTGCAGCAGTTGCTGTTATTAAATCATCTAAATATCAGTCGTCACTCTATATCTGTAGAAATAAAGGCTCCTCAGAAGATGTGAGATGTTTTGGAGGCAGTGATTTGATCAATATCAGTCCAGATCTGACAGCAGAAGTGTAAAAGCTCACTAAAAGCTTTTACTTGATAAAAAAACAAAAAACAAAAAAAGCTTCAACATTGTAAAATGTAATCTCAATTCATTGATTTAATGCTAAATGTAAAAAAAAAGTTAACAAAATGCATTATCAAGTAACATTTCAATGATAATGAAACCGCTTCACAATATTTGATGTGCAAATGTTTTTTTTTAGGTTTTGGTGCCCTTTTGGCGTGTAACAGCCACTTCTCATAACTGCATTCATTTATAAACGGTAAAATAAAGTCCCTTGCTTATTTTTTCATTAAGAAATCCCACATTGTGAAAGTAACCATGACTCCTTGAGACATATTAAAAGAGGATGATTTACACTAACGCTCGCTGTAGCCGTGCTGAAGATGCCAAACGTACTTGCAATGCATTATGGATAGTGGAGCACTGTGAAGCATGAACAGAGCTCGCTTTGCTAAGAGTTTTTGCGTACTTGCGTAGAGCGTTTCAGATGTTCGCATACATGAGGAATCCCTGCTAAAGTATAAGCTTCAGATATCAAACACAGGAATGTTATTTCTCACCGAATGGTGTTTTAAACACTAAAGACACTCATTTTTACACCATATTAATGTATCATGTTGTGGAAATAAATGACATCAAAACAAAAGTGTCTCTCTGGGTGTTTTATTTGCATGTAAACTCAAGGGACTCTGGAAGACAGGCATGTTTAGATGGCAGTGACACTCAAGTTTAGTAATAATTGGTTTATTATTATTTCTTCTATATTAAGAAAGCGAGTGAAATACTGACCGATGCGTGTCAGAGCCACGGCCGCAGATGCTGCAGTCTGAACAGTGTTTGGGTTCGAGCCGGTGTTGGGTTACGCCACTGCAGGTATGTGTGGGCGAGGCTTGGTCGGGCAGGAAGGGCGTGGCTCCACCTCCGAGGAAGAACAGCGTCGCTTGTCAACAGAACAGGAGGAAATGTGATGGTCGCCGGCTGAAGCACTTCCTGTCGGCCTTTGGGCGGAGCGAGAGGCGGGGGGGAGTGATTATCATTGGTGGAAACCACAGCCGCGGCCAAACGAGTCAAACTTTTACAGTACGAACTGGAGAGAGGGGCGGGGCTGGAGGCGGAGCCTGTCCTGGAGAAACCGCTCTGAGAGGGACGTTGAGAGCTAGAGGGTTTATCTGCAGAGATACAGAAGTAAACAGGACTTCGGTTAGTTAATCTCAGATGATTATGTGCTTTATTCAAAGTGTCTAATGTGAGTTTATTGCTATACTGAAAGCAACAGATCAAAAAATTAAGAGTTTGAACAATTAAATTGAGCTAAATGTAACGTTATGTGTATTGGTTAAACTGAGGTTACTATAGTAAGCCGGAGGTGTCTGAGTTCTGCCGCTCTTATGATTCAGTGTCGGCTCTGAGCTGCTTCCTTTCATCTCGCGGTTCAGAAATTCCACCACAAGTGATTGGTCACCCTGTGTGGCATGTGGGCGTGTCTTCACATAGCGTTTTTGATTGGCGGGTGCTCTTCGGGACCGTCGACCTCTGCCTCGTTTCTTGATTGGCTGGTTAGGCTGGAGGCCATCTAACAGGCCTTTGGCGACTGCACGAGTGAGCACTTCCTGTGCCGTTTCTTTTACTTCCGGTTCAGACTGTGCCGGAGACAAAACAAACAGAAAAGCTGAAGTGTTTTTGAAACAGTTGTATTGTGTTGAATATGTTTTGAGTAAGTCACTGTAGATAAATACATCTGACAAATGTATAAATGTATAAATAAACAAGGCTGGTCACCCCGTAATAGAGAGAGAAGCAGAATAATGGCCTGTTTGAACCATAAATCACACTCTCGGCTTTCTACAAATTTCAATGAAAAGTCATACAGCAATACAAGAAAGCACATTTCTGTGTCTCAACTACTGAAAAAAAGTAATAATACAAATAATAATATTAATAATATATTAAAAATAATAATGGCAATAATAATAAAATAATATTAATATTATTGATAATATATATATATATATAAATAATAACATTAATAGTATTAATAATAATAAAAATAATAATGGCAATATTATTATTATTAATAATAATAATAATAATAATAATAATAATAATACAAACAAATAATAAAAAAGATTAAATTATAATAGTAAAATATATATATATTTTTTTTGAGCTATCTCTTTCTATTTTAAAATGCATAAAAAGAAAGGAAAAAAAAGTACCCAACTATTAACTTCTCAGTTTTTCAGGAAATAATCTCTTAATTTTCGGTCTTGTCTTTGTGAAGCATGTCGGATCTGTGTGTGTGTGTGTTTCTTCCAGGGTCACTGCGGTCTCAGCACCACACACACACACTTTTACAGTGAATAATTCAGCTTGTGTGTGTGAGGACGTGAGTTTTGGCCTGTTGACGCTAACACATGCAGACATGAGGGCTGAATTATTCAATACGTCCTGCCCTCTTCCTCCTCATCACACATTTATTGCCCGTCCTGTGGTTCTGAAGCGGCTCCGGCCTCGGATCACACTCATTATGATTGTCCTTTAGCTGAAGATGAGGTCACACACACACACATACGCTGAAAGTGACCGATCAGAAACATAGCCGAGTTCAGAGGATCTTTGGTCTGAACGCAGATGAAGACTTTATAAGTCCCAGGTGAGACTGTACAGATGCATCGTAAACCTGTGTGTTACGGGAGGAGGGTAATATTCCCACACACACACACGACTAATAGCCTTTTTATGAGACCTTTTTAAGCGAACGACAATGATCTTTATTAGTGGCTTTTATTGGTCATGGCAGGAAGGATATGGAGCTTGATGATGTTTTCCTGACTGTCAGCACAGAAATAAATATGACGGATCGCTGTAATCTAACTCGTGGTGTATGAATGGTATGCTGGAGTTTAACTTGGATCCAGCAGGAGGCTGATGGAGGCTCTTCTCTCTGCTGGGTTATTTTTAGCAGCAGATGAAAGCAGAGGGAGGGAAAGACGGGATTCCTCAACAGACACAGCAGGATTAGTCAATGAGAACACGGACATGAGAAACAAAGAGCGGCTCCATCAAACCCCAGAGAAACTCCTCCCAGCATGCTTTGAGCATCAGCCAGCAAAAACAACAACACGCAAAAACAACCAGCCTGTTCCAGCTCACAGGCTCACCCTCTGCATTTATATTATTATTTTTAATGATTATACGCACACACACAAATCTGGCTTAAAAATATTTTAGGAAAATAAACCAAAATATTTACATTTTGTTATTTTTGCATAGTTAAGATCAAAATATTCAAGATGCATAGATTTAAAAAAAATTCAGAAAGATTTTCAAAAAAAAAAAAAAAATTAAAAACGAGATTTTATCTAGTTTTAAAAATCAAAATATATTAATGCGTTTCATTATATATTATTGTTTAAAATATATAAAAAAATACAACAATCTGGCTACAAATATTTCAAATATTAGTACGAACATATTTTTGGCTTAGTGTAGTTTTAAAAATCTAAATATATAATTAGTTCAAAATATCTAAATGATATAAATAAACAAAACTGGTTGAAAAGATACTTAAAATATCCAACATTTGCATACATATTTAGGTACTTAACTATTGCTTTTAAGATTTTTAATATCCAATCATAAAAATCTCATTATATTTTGTTGTTATGTGTATATTTCATAATTTCTTTCCCTTCTCCTCATTTTGACTGATTCACTATATTTCTGCAGTTGTCAGTTGTTTTAATGGAGAGTGAGTGCTCAGAATATATATGTGTTGATTTGAGTCTAAACATATCAATAGTGATTGTCTAATAACCATAAACAGCTCGATCAGATATAATAATCACTGTTTCCTCTCATAACAGAGCTATGAGTTTTTTCATTTCTTCTTTAATTACATTCTTCTGTAAAAAGTATTCTGTTTCGACAAATCACATTCAAGTGCAGTCAAAATGAGGAGAAAATGATGAACTAATGATTTTCTTTAGAGCTTCAGATCAGACTGAGGTTATTCTGATGTAATGTTCTCGCTGTGTGTGTGTTTGGGAATGATAACGCTGATGTTCAGTACCTCTCGAGTGAGCAGCGCTAAAAAACAGCCATTACTATGATCTGATGCTTTCAGTCTGAAGAAGAATCTGTTCTTCATCTCTTCTGATTCCTCATCCTCAACGATAGAGTCCTGCAGGAGACTCGGAGAACTCAACCTGACACACACACACACACACACACACACACACACGTTATGGCTGGCTGTGGTCAGTCAAGCAGGCTATTTTAATCTCCTTCCTGTGAAATTTAAAACCACCAGAGTAGTGTCTGTTCACTCATTTGTCCTTCTCTTAAGATACACTTTATCCAACGGTATGATATAAAAACAGTAAAATATGCTATCGTGGAGAATCTTTGCTTCTTCCTGCCAGCAGTGGAAATAAATCCGTCTGTGTCTCTGATAAACAGATGGAAATGATTCAGTCTTAAACGAATCAGCTGAGTTCATCATTTAGAGAGAAAACGGCATACTGTCCTACTATATAGAAAAAAAGGGATGTGAGCTAAATAATAAATGTCTCTGAAGTATTCATAAAATTCTGATGTGTGCATCTTTTTTTGTGAAAGAGACTTGAAGATCACGACAATCTCAAGACAAATGAAGTGTGCCCAGATTACACTCATACTTTATTGAACATAAGTGAATCAGCTGAGTGAATGACAGGGATGTGTTTCATATTTAGAGTATAAATTAACTTCATTATTTCTATAT
Organism: Enteromius radiatus; assembly: GCA_032357445.1. Lineage (NCBI taxonomy): Eukaryota > Metazoa > Chordata > Actinopteri > Cypriniformes > Cyprinidae > Enteromius > Enteromius radiatus. The sequence continues at coordinate 530,181 of JAUCMS010000133.1, read as the reverse complement.
TTAAACAGTGTTGTGGAATCTCTAAGATGGATTAAATCATGTACAGAAACCTTAACACTTTCTGTAACATTTCTTCAGGCAAAAATAGATTTTGCTGATATTAATTTGATCTCTGTAGAATCCTATTCTTCATCTCTAAATATTACTTAAAAAGGAAAAAAAGCAAGCGTCTTTCTCCTGGTGTCACTGGTTTCCAATGATTTTTCTTTCTGTAAAGTGTGTTTCCATCTAAACTCTCGAGACGAAGAGTGAACTAGAAAGAGACGTTCACAATCACTTTATCTGACACAGAGGAAAACTACAAGACGCCTTCCTATCCTCCTCCAACAGAGCTGCACGATTCAAGGCAAGGCAAGTTTATTTCTATAGCACATTTCATACACAGGTAATTCAAGGTGCTTTACATAAAAATGAGTAGAATAATCATAAAAGCAATAATAAAACAAAAAGTAAATAGAACAATCATAAAAACAGTGATTTAAAGCAAAAAAAAAATTGATTGATTAAAATGATTTTAAGATGATTTAAAAATGTATCTAAAATAGGTTTAAGATAGTTAAAAACAAAGCAATCGGTTCGGACGAAGCACAGCTCATTCAGTGAATGCACAGCTAAACAGATGAGTTTTGAGTCTAGATTTA
>JAUCMS010000133.1:499752-511299 GCA_032357445.1 Enteromius radiatus | reverse complement strand
TATCACTGCAAATACAGATCGATTTAACCCTTTACAACCGCATTATCACTACAAATACAGATCGATTTAACCCTTTAAAACCAACTGCATTATCACTGCAAATACAGTTCGATTTAACCCTTTACAACCACGTTATCTCTACAAATACAGATCAGTTTAACCCTTTACAACCGCATTATCACTGCAAATACAGATCAATTTAACCCTTTACAACCAACCGCATTATTTTTCCTTGCCCTATTTGTCTTTTCACTCTTGCATCTGCAACTTTCTGCATGTATTTTGGTATGAATTGTATGTATTTTTTACTGCAAAGACAGAAATAAGACTGGGAGGACAAATTCTAAACAATTTTTCCTGCAGATCTCCTGAAATGTGTGTGTAGTGTGTATGTGAGTCACGTTTGTGTGCGTGTATTGATTGCGCAGCGTGGAGTTAAGACAGATTAAAGCAGGTTTTCCCAGGTGTGCGGTCTCATGTGAAGCATGCTCAACAAACCTAAACAGCCACATCGATATCACAAGCTTCAGTCTCATTTCTGATCTCATCTGACTGTGCTGTTCTCAGAGCTCGCTGGTGCAAAATCAGCTTTTACATATGCTTCAACATTATACAGCATTCAGCTGTTAACATTCAAACATATAGCTGTAATACTAGTCTTGATAGTGATGTGATTAAACCTCTAAGAATGGGTATTAATTAAGCTTTAAAGCTGGACATATTGTAATATATGTAACATAATCATACTGAAATTATGTAGAGGCTATATGTCAAAATCCCAATTTGTAAGATTTATAATTTAAGTATAATTAGATAAATAATATGTTAGTATAATAATACTATTGTACTATAAAATAAATATAACATTTTATTTAATTAATATTTTATAATGATAAAATAATGAATACAATAATACATCCGTAAATAAATACTTACTTTTGTACAGTGTAGGTATTACAATGGTAATATAGTTGTTAATTCTTTATTTTACTAATAAATTACCATAATATTATTTTGCAATTAATAATAATCATGTTATTTTACAACAGTACTATAATAATAAGATTTTTATTTCACAAACGTTTTTTTTTTGCAGAACATTAGTATTAAAATAGTAATATATTATTTATTATGATATTTATGATATCATAATTTATGATAATTTTATTTTACAACAGTTCTGTAAAAAACAAACACTAACAGTATTTAAATAGCAATATATTTTAAATATTTACTTAATAATTATTATATTATTTGTACCATAAAACAATATACTTAATTATATACTACTTTTTTAGCATAATACAATATTTTATTTTATTTTATAGTTTTATAGTCTATTACTTCCACACAAAATGACTCTAAACATATAGAGCATCAGAGTATCACATATTCTTCAGAAACTGTGTTTGTATTTATTGTGCAATCTCATCACGCCACAATGAGCTTTCCATATTAGCATTCAGCTCGAAACAAGCACCTAGCGCCTCTAATTAAGGTGTAAAGGCCCAGAGATGTTTGTGAGACATCTGTGATCATGTCTTAACTCCTAAGTCTGACTAATGAATGCTGATGAGGCGTCAAACCTGCAGATGACAGCAGAAAGGCATTCTGGGAAATGTAGGATTAGTGTTTATCCACGCTGGGACACTGATGGACAGATAACGGCTGTCAGACCATGTTCTTCAGCGACACACACAGAGAAATCAATCTCTGTATCTCATCGCATCGTCCCGCAGAAGCCCTTATCAGCCGAGCTGCTCAGACAGCAGATGATTGGTCGACATCTGATGCATTATGGGTAGCAGAACGAAGATATTTAATTCAAGCCACTCTATCATTTCATCATTCTGACTCATGAATGAGATCTCATTAATGTCTCAAATGACACATCTTGTTTTTTTCAGTACAAATATCTAAATATTTTTTAACTCATAAGACACATAAGAATCAAATGAAGATATTTTGTAATGAAACCTAAGTTTACAAACCCTTAAAGATCCAGAAAGATCATAAAAGCATCTTAAAATGAATCTATAGTGAACAGTTTAATCCAAGTCTTCTGAAGAGATATGATTGCTTTACATGATGAACAGATTTAATTTAGATCTTTATTTATATCCAAACAAATACAGAACACACATGATTACTCTGTGTGTTTATGCGTTAATAAAAGACAAGATTAAATCTGTTCATCAAATAAAATGGTTGCATCTCTTCACAAGATTCAGATTACAGCATTCAATTCATTTTACAATGCCCTTTAGCTCTCTCTCTCTTTACCTTTTAAATGAGGGTCAGAAAACTAATTAAAAAATGTCTTAATTTCTGTTTCAAAAAATAAACTAAGTCTTATAGGACTGGTTTAACAGAAGCAGTAATTGATTCCTGTCTTTAATATCCTAACTCACTTTGTTTCTCCAATAAATGTATCTTGATTTAAAAATAGTCTGGGATAAGACATGAGCTGAGAAGCTGATTTTTACCACTCTCTCATGAATAACACACACATTGTTTACTTCAATGAAAAATGTGCCTAGTGTACAGTAATTGTGACGCCTGACACCGTGCAGAATGTGTTTTGTGCTGTACTGACTCTGTCTCCGTCTCCTGGGCACAAACAGACTCATTAGTTAGCTGTCGTTTAGCAGAAATGCACGCACTCATTAAAGCAGTCGTCCTCTGAGAACCAGCACATTAAATATTCTGCTAAAACCACACAGATGCTGACCGTCACACGGCTTCTGCCTCAGAAGACCTTAATAACAGAGACAAACCCACTCCATTAACAGTGAATGAAAATAAATGCAATACTCACTATCACAGCTACATTTCAATGAGAATCAATGTGAAACTACAGCTCATCCAGCGTCCTCAGAACATTAAGTGGAAGTTATCTGGTCTTTAATGATGTTCTCAAAACATCAGCTCAATGACATCTTTACATATTGTTCATAAAGCGTTTTATTTGTTACCTGTTCCAGCTGGACGTTCATTTAACGTTTTTTTAAATGTTACTACTTGTTTCAGAACATTCAGAGAAGTTTCAAGTGGATTTGCACAGCCAGGAAACACTTAAAAACATTATTACAACTGAACATTAAAAAATAATGTTTTCATAATGTTATTTGAACAGTAGCAACACACTCTTAGAATATATTTTTGTTAGTTGAATTTTTACTTTCTGAAAATTCCAAATTCCTGCTCTTATAAATGATTCAACAGTGCATGTTATTAAAGAAACTTATTAAAATAAACAATGAAAACCTAATAAAAGAAAAAAAGAAACTGAACTGAAAAAAAGTCATTTGCATTCCTATTATTTTGTACAAATATCTAAACTTTTTAAAATCAAGATATATTACTGGAAGAGCAGAATTACTGTAACACTTATGGGCCCTCATATGAATGTCTTGATATTAAGTTTTATTTCTGAAAAATGCATCAAAAAACAAGTCCAGAAAGGTCAGAAAAATAATCTTGTTTCCTCTTTGCATAGAATTTTCTGAACCAAATGTCAGATATGTGTTCTTATTCTATGCTTTTTTTTCAGAAAACAAGACCTATGTACTGTAACTTAAGTAAATAATACTTTTGCAGGGCATTTGTGACACAGTTTTCAGAAGAAAACAAAAAGCGACTTGATTTGGTAGTTTCTCTAGTAAACATGATTGACTTACATTTGAGCGCGTTGAAGGCGAGTTGATACGCTGCGCGCTGAGACGCCTCGTCCCTGGCAGCAGGTAATCTGACCTCTGACCTCTTCCCATAGCTGATGAGTCTGTGAGCGGGAGGTTTCTGCAGGTGTGTTCTCTGAAAGATGGCGGCGGCGTGCAGGTAAACTCGGTCTGGACAGACAGGACTCTCTTCTGGACCGGTCTGGAGCGGAGCAGGTTCTGGAGGAGCCGGATCCAGCAGAGACAGATGTTTGAAAGCCGAGATCTGAGAGACGCGCTTCGATGAATGCCTCGTGACCACACTTTTCCTCACCATCCTCTGATAGACATACACAAACACATCAAACTCATGACATAACACCGTGAAAATGACTTTAGCACTTAGTACTTTTGTCTTTTGCTTTATAAAAATTAAATTAAGACACATTTAGCCTGCTTTAGTCTTTTGTTAATAATGTTGAGATATTTGTGACAGAAAACAAAAATACAGAAGAAGAACACGATTTTGTTTTAATTTTGTTATCAAATTCATTTTTTAAAATATTAAAAACAGAAAAGGAAATCTAAAATAGACACACTTCTATCTAACACAAGAGTTGTTTGTACATTTACAAGAGTCTAAATACTTTTAATCGTTACTGTAAACAGAAACTGAATGAATAAGCATACTTCATTCAGATATGACATATTATAGCCAAATAGACTTGAAATTATTTCCCAAAATCGTTATTCTAAACGATCTGAGGAGCAGAAACAAAACAAAACCATCAGCGTAACTGTTAAGAATGATTTATTCTCAGAGAAACACGGTGTAAAGCATTCAAAGGTTGCAGTAATATAACAGTAACATCTGGATTAGTTTACTGCAGGAAGTTGTTTACATATTCCAGTGTTTGAGGATGATCAAAAATGACGCGAAGACGTTACTCACCGGAAACTCTTGAGTCAAAACATCGCTGTGTCTGTGAATGATCTCCACGATCAGATGAATAAATCTGCGTCAGTTTGAGAAACTTTAGTGAACAAAAACAGCCCGAAACTGCGCGCAGTTTACAGTGAGGTGACGCAGGCGGGATTCCGTCTCCATGGCGACGGGAGGCGCACGGACGGCAATGATGCTTCACGAGCAAAACAACCCGCTCTCAGTCAGTTTTACTGTAGCTGTACTCTAACTCCATCATTTTTAACTCCATCAAACCGGCAGGCGATATTAAATTGTAAAAACTGACACAACATCCCGAATAAATGAAGATAAAAGCACTAGTGTGTCTAACTTTATAAATGTATTCGCTGGTTTAGGTTGATGTCGCAGGTTTGGTTTAATCTGTGATGATCTTCTGCCGTCTGCTGGACACGAACAGAACTAGCTGTATATTGTACTTTATCTTTGATTTTGATTTTCAACACTCTGCATGATAAATTGTTTAAAATGTAAGTTATAAATACAGTGAAAAACGCTTAATTGAATTTACTAATTTTGTTTAAGGTAAGTGTTTAGGTACACATAGCCTGTTTTAGGTGACTTTCATCTAAATTTAAGTTCCATAATGCTCATGTTTATTTATTTCAAGGTTAAAGGTTAGTTAAACTTTTTATATATTTCTTCATTTATATATAACGGGATTTAGAAATGGTCTATTAGGGTGTTTAGTGATAACAGCAAGAAACCCTGAATGATCTTAGTGTTTGGTTCTAGGCATCACAATACCCAGTACAGTATACAGATATATATATATATATAGAGTACAGGTCAACATATATTTATAATCATGATTAAATTGTGTCTTTCAGGTCAGCTGCATTGTTCATTTAGTGCTGTAATAATGTTTCCTTGGTAATGCCAAACAAAACATAGCAGAAATGTGTCCCAATAATACAGTGTGTGAAATAACATTAAATAAGAAGTGTTTTTTACATTTATTGATAACTAAGTATAATATAATTGCGGGATTAATGGTCAGGAGCAGAAGCAAGGAACTTAGTGAACTCATTCCTGAACTGGACAGATCTCACTTGTTCAAAATTCTTTATAAAGCACAGAGAGTAATAAAATATGGTTTTGTCAGTAAGAAGTATATAATTATGTTAAAATTAAAAATATTATTTTAAAAGCACACATAGATACAAGTTATTGTCTGCTCTTCCTCATACACGTCTCCTGTGCGTATGCAAACGAGTCGGATCTGTTTGTCTCTACTGGCACAGAAACACAGGTCATGTTTCTTTGCATAAAAACAGACATCCCAAGTCTTCCAGAAGTTCCTGGAGTCTCCCGTAAATTAAGAGTGGCTCCCTGATGCCCGCGAATTGGATAAGTATAGACCAAGAGCGTGCACGTGAGACATTAATGTCTGCACCATGCATCTTAGAATGCGTGCACACACAGAGTGAACGAGAGAGAGTGAGAGAGACTATGCGTGTGTGCCTGTTCATAGAGCATGCTAAACACAGAGCATCCTGATTGGTCATGGGGCTTGCGCATGTCTTCCTGAAATGAGTTTTTCAGGTTGGGATGTCTGTAAAAATGACAGCACAACTGTTGTTAAGGAGCTCAATGAAATACAAAAATTACTTCTTCATTCATTCTGCTGCTGTGATAAGTATGATGATAAGATAAGATAAATATGATGGAGTGAACATTATACCCCTATTTTATCATTAATACAAACATGCAGGATGCTTACTTTAAACAAAGATGCAAACATCAGAATTTGCATTCAAATTTATGTCTCTTCATTTTTGAAGCTTGAAACACAACAGCCTTCCACTGCCTCTGTTTCTTTTGTGCTCCAGAGAAGAAAAGGTTTCATGAGTTTGAAATGACATGAAGACGAGTTTGACAACACTTGTTTGTTTGTAAATGATGTGGAAATATAATATATTCTTGTCTGTTTTTCAGATCTGAGGATTGTCCTAGTGGGAAAAACTGGAGCAGGAAAGAGTTCAACTGGAAACACTATACTGGGTCGAGAGTGTTTTCACAACGCTTCATCAGAGTCAGTTACTAAAACCTGTGAGAGTGGAGAAATGAAGATTAGTGACCATATCGTCAAAATCACTGACACTCCAGGCCTGTTTGATACTGAAATGCCAGAAGAACAACTGAAGGCTGAGGTCGAGAACTGCATCTACAAGTCTGTTCCTGGTTCCTTTCTGCTGGTCATCAGACTGGACGTGAGATTCACAGACGAGGAGAGAAACACGGTGAGATGGATTCAGGAGAACTTTGGAGAAGCTGCTGCTCGATACACCATCGTACTGTTCACTCACGCTGAACATCTAAGGGGTATATCATTAGAGGATTATATCAAAAGAAGTAATGACCTCATGGCTCTTCTTCATTCGTGTGGTCACAGATTTCACTCATTCAATAATGAGGACATTAGGAACCGCTCTCAGGTCACAGAGCTGCTGGAGAAGATTGAGAAGATGGTGCAGGAGAATGGAGGGCAGCACTACACTCATGAGATGTATGAAGAAGCCCAGAAAAAGATCAAATGGGAGACTTGGGGGAAAAAAAATAGCAAAAGTAATAGGAGTAGCAGTAGCAGCAGTAGTAGGAAGAGCAGCAACACAGGCAATAAGAATAAAATTGGGGCTATAGGGCAGTTATTCCACTTCAGTGAAAAAATAAATATCTTGTTATGTTACTCTGTAAATTTGGCAATAAAGTTATTTGAGATAATTACACATTCCTATGCTGAGTTGATGATTTCATCTGATGCAGCCTGTTATGACAGTTAACATCAGATAGCTCTGGGATTTCATCACAAATATCTTAACTTTTGTTCTGAAGATGAAGTTTGGAATGACATGAGTCTGTATTGTTAAAAGCGCTACATAAATAAAAGTGATTGATTGATTGATTGACTGTATGGTCCTCATGTATGAGAGAGAGACTCCTGTAATGAAGACGGGTCACAGCCTTCTAATGAAGAAAAGCGGATCTCTTCAGAAAGACTGACATAATTGATGTGCTCATCGAGAGGCAATAGTCTGCATTATTAATACTCAGATTACCTTACACACACACACACACAGAGGCTTCAGCATGATGCATAATAAAGCACAATCTGCCTGAATCAAAAACACAATGGCTGTAGTCAGAAATTAAGAAAACTCACTTATAACTGTAAAAATATGGTCTTTCTTAATTTTAATAATAATTTTAATTTCTCCAAATCTCATGACAAACTCGGATGAGCTGAGGGTGAGCACATTTTCATCATTCAGTGAACTGTATCTTTAAATCAAGATGTTTAATAGGAAATGACTTTATTAGAGATATTAAGTCTTGTTTTCTAAAGTTATAAATAGGTGGATTTCCGTTTAAAACAAAAAATAAAATAAGAGTCTTCTTCTTTTTAGTTTATTTTGTTTTATTTACTTTTTTTTAGAAAACAAACACTTCTTAAGCTGTTTTGTTTTCTGTTGCAGCATTGAACTTTATGTTTTCAGAAAAAAAACTGAACAATAACTCAGGCTAGCGTAACATGAACGTGTCAATAATCCCATTAAATATGGCGTCTGCTCTCGTCTCTCACCTGTCTGTCACATAAATCAGTTCAAGGTGCTTTCCCGATGATGAGGATGCTCATGAGGAAGACCATGATGAAGAATATCCACATGAAGATCCGGTCCATGACCTTGGCGACCTTCTTCCACTCGGCTACCTTCAGGCACGTGGCCTTTTGCTCGCGGAAGCAGTTGGCGATATATTCCACGTTCCGGACCAGCTTCGGATCGCAGCTGAGGATTCCACCGCTGCCACGGCAACCGCAGTACGCGCTGGGGTCAAAGGTCAGCGTGAAGGGTTTGTCGTCGTCGGGGCAGCAGGGGGGCGGAGCTGCTTTAGCTTTCTCTTTGTGATGGAGCTTCTGCTTCTGAGCGTGGAAGGATTCGGGTTCCTCCATCTGTCCGAACGGAGACGAGCAGCTCTCTCCGACCTCATAGACGAAGAAGATCTTGGACATGTAGTCGATGATGAGGACTTTGGCCCAGTACGGCACCGGTTTGGCCTCGGCTCCACAGAAGTGAATGTTCATGATGAAGATGGTCAAAGCAGTGGACGCTGTGATCATAGTCATCGTCGCTATGTAGTATTTACCTGACAGAGACACAGAGATGCATCACTGCTTGTGTTTAGAAATCTTTTTATTTTAAATAATTTAAAATACGAGTATTTAACATGTTTATCAAAACATTATTTATGCACTGCAGGTTAAATCATTCCATGCATTAAAGTATAAACACATCTAAATGCCAAAGAAGCATTTGTTTAGCAACAGCCTAAATGCATTATTATTATAATTGACTGATTAAATGTAAGAATTTGACTCAAAAGATGATGCACACTTTTAGAAAAAAATTCTTTATAAAGGTAAAAATCTATTTAAACTTATTGGAAAAGATGAATCCCATTATCATAAGAACAAAAATAGTAATATAAAATATTAATATATCATGTATTAATATATATTATGCATTAAACTTTTTTACAGTTGCATCATCAGTAAGAAACTGGAAACTAAATCAACTGTAATTAAAATAAAATAAATTAACTTTTCTTCCATCCTGATCCAATTTATGAAGCATTATCAAATATATAAAATAAATACAGATTTTTTTACACAAAATGAAAAAAAGTATCTTCTGCTCACCAAAGCTACATTTACTCAAATAAAAAATACAATAAAATTGTGAAATATTATTGCATTTTAAAATCACTGTTTTCTGTGTGAATATGTGTTAAAGTGTAATTTATTTCTGTGACGTTCAGCTGTATTTTCAGCATCATTACTCTTCAGAAATCATAATAATATACTGATTTACTGCTCAACAAACAGTTGTGCTGCTCAATATTTTTGTGGAAATCGTGATATATCTTCTTTTTCAAGATTCACAGAAATTTTAAATGAGCAGCATTTATTTCAAAGAGACATCTTTTGTAACAATATAAATCTCTTTATTCTCACTTTTGATCAATTTAATGCAAGATTAAATTTTTAGCATTAAAAAAAAACTACTTTTGAATGATAATATAAGTGGCGTGTTTTAAAAATGTAAAGCCGGCAACAAAAAAGTATCATAAATGTATTTTAAAAAGTTTTGTAAGTGTGCATGCAGGCTCTTCATGTAATTGTTGTTTAAATTCTACTTCCTGACATTAAGTTCTCCACACACTGATTGAGAGGCTCACCGATCAGAGGAACTCTCTCGGAGGGAGGCATGCTCTCAGCCACCATCATCTGGAAGACGGTGAGCGCCAGCAGGACGGTGACGCCCAGCGAGACCTTCTCTCCGGAGTCGGCGGGCAGGTAGAAGCTGAGAGGAGCGAGGAAGGAGATGAGGAAGCAGGGCAGCAGCAGGTTGAAGATGTAGAAGGAGCTGCGTCTCTGCAGCAGGAGTGTGTAGGTGATGTCTGGATACGGATCCGAGCAGCAGCCGTACATGATCACGTTCTTAGTGGCCGGCATCCCGTGACATTCCCACTCCACGTTCTCCACGAAGTCCGACAGGTCGCCGCTGTCCATGCCCATGGTGATGTCCACCTGCAGGACACCAGAGACCAGATTTATACAGCATGTCCCACTATAGAACGATAGGATACATCCCGGTCAGGATTTCCTGCAAGCTTGACTGTGTATCTTCTAAAGGCTAGGTGGCGCTGTTTTCCAACTTTTTAAACACTTTTTATTTATTTTGTTATTCATTTATTTTGATGTTAAATATAAATATAAATGCCATTATTTAAATAACATATCCCCAAGTGTTAGCTAACATCAGTCAGGTGTTTTGGGTTTGGGGATCACCTGGTTTCCGTTGTAGGTCCACGAGCCGAAGGTGAGGTTACACTGCTGGCTGTCGAAGGGGAAGTAAGAAACGTCCACCACACAGGAGCTCTTAGTGATGGCCGGAGCGTCCCAGGTGATCTCACCGTTATACTGCAGCACCACGTTAGTGTCCACCGACCCCGCGAAATCATCATCCTCCGCCCTGATGAGCAGAACACACACACACACACACACACAGAGAATACAGGTTACTGAGTGTTCCTCAGCAAAGCTGTGGAGAGACATCAGTGGAGGATAGCAGATAAAGCTCTGTGTGTGTGTGTGTGTGTGTGAGTGTGTGTGAACGTTCGGGGGGCGTACTTGTTATACAGCACCAGATCGGGTCTCCACACGAGGCTGCCGGGAATACGAATCACCTCCAGACCGTCATACTCCTCTTTATTCCACTTCAGATGAGCGTCGTGCCACGTCTGTCTGATCCACAGATACGCAATTAACACCTGGTTCCTCTCGTCCTACACACACACACAGATGGCAGGTGATGTTAACACACACAAACACACACACACACACACACACACAGACAAGAGTTTTCTCTCTCTGACTCTTAATGCATGGTTTTCCTTCTGATCATTTTATTTTAGTAATTTTTAGACCAAATACAAATACACACACACACACACACTTATTTCCACTTTTATCGGTTGATATAGTCACCCCTATCACCAGAGTTACTCTGAGTTAGAAGAAGAGCGAGCCGTGACATCAGTCGTGTGATATATCCTCTCTCTCTCTCTCTCTCTCTCACTCTCTCTTTCTGTCTCGTGTCTCTTGTCTGCATCTAATATTAACAGCAGTCTGAGTGTCTCTGCTCAGCTGACCTCCAGTAACGGTGTGTGTGCATGTTATCATGTTATAGGGACCAACTGTCTCCACAAAGATAGGAATACCAGTAAATTTTGACCTCGTGGGACATTTGTCAGGTCCCCATGAGGAAAAAAGCTTATAAAACACACAGAATGAAGTGTTTTGAGAATCTATAAGTGTGTGTAGTCTCCTGTAAGGGGTAGGTTTAG
>JAUCMS010000133.1:488326-499658 GCA_032357445.1 Enteromius radiatus | reverse complement strand
GTCTGTACAGTAGAAACACCATTACACCTATGGAGAGACCCCAGAACACATGTGTGTGTGTGTGTGTGTGTGTGTGTTAACTGACCATGTCTTTGATCTGAGACAGCGTGACCTGCAGCGTGACGTTCAGGGATTTGTCCGTGTCGTCCACCGGTCGCAGAGCGCTGGAGTAATTCTCCATCAGATCTTTCAAGAGCTTGTGTGCGAACCGACCCTGAGCGCAATGAACCGCTGAACACACACACACACACACATTACAATACATCCAGATGATCAGCACTTGTATTTAAAAATATACAAAAAAACGACACAAATTTTATATTATAAGATTTTAGTAATTTTTTGTATATATTCATATATTGTTTAAAGAACTGTAAACTATATTTTGCCCTACACATTCCCATCCATGCCTTCACATACTGTATGTCACATTTGAAGAAAAGCATTTTTTTTTTGTCTATAAGGCAAGTGAACATCGAACACATTTGAATCAAATTTAGCATTTTATAATTTACTAAAAATACAATATTACATAAAAAATTAGGGATTATATATTAGGATTTAGCCTAAATGCATGCTGTTACTGTAAATGTATAAAATGGACAATAATTGTTTTGCTCTTATTTTTCTTATTTCTTATTATATGTTCAGTTTAAAAATATATATTTCATTGAGATTTCACTATTACAATATTTAGCATAAATGTGAGAACATTCTGGCGAGGTTCTCTCAAAGTTATGAACAAACATTCCAGCAACACTAGAACATTCATTCAACGTCATCTGTTCTTGAGGCTAATAATGTTCTCTGAACGTCATCACAAAACAGTTGTTACAAGATACATTGTTCCACATTTTAGTTGGACGTCTGTCTAATGTTTTTTAAATGTTGCTACTTTTTTCAGAAACATTCAAAAGTAACATTCTCATACAAAATAAAAACAGATTCCCTTAATATTCGCAGAAACAAAGTTTTCAATGTTTGTAAAACGTTTAGAGAACGTTCATAAAACGTATTTTTAGTAGGGAGCAATTGCATAATTATCTAGGTTTACACCAAACTAGCCTGGAATTAATATTAATGTATAACCGGGGTATAATATAAATACGCACGTCTCACCTTCAACCAGTAATAACGCAGAGAAGAGGATCATCTCCATCCCGCGCCGCGTCTCCATCGCCTCCGACTCACGGGACAGCCAGGATCTTCATCAGCTCGGCGGTAATCCGCTCGGTTCTGGCCCGTTACTCGCTGGCGTGTGGGACACTGGAGCTGCGGGTGTCGCGTTGCACGCCGGGTAACCAGACGCGCCGCTATTCAGCTGTCAATCATGCGCTCAACAGGTGGGCTCGCGGGCAGGTAACGGAGATGATGCAGGGATGAAGTCGGAAATGACACCTTTATCATTACATAGTGTCCTGGACTGACACGGGAGCGAAATGCAATCTGGGTCATTTGTCTTGCGCGCTTTTGGCACAGGGCTGGGTTTTAGACGTTAAAAGCGCGCGTTAACCCCGGAGTCATGTGATCAGGTGACCGAGTTTATCCTCCTCAGCAGCAAGATACGCATCAAGCCGACAGAAACACGACAAAACGAGCAGAAACCGGAGAGGCCTGATCAGTCTGGACTGGAACCAGAGCACAGCTCACCAGAACAACACAAACACACTCACAAAACCCGCCAAAACACACGACCGCGCTGCCACGTGTCCGAAAACAGCGGGAAAAATATATATATACAGTATATGTATGCTGAATGATGCCCAATATAAATACTCACTTCTAATTGCTTCACAATGCTAATTAATACATACACGCGTGCATATCCAAACATATGATCACTGTGGTGAATAGCGTCCAGGAATAGGATACTTTAAATATGTTTACTTAGCTACGTTTCTAACAAATGTTAAATAATGCAAACAATTGTTTATCCTTCACATCAATACTCACAGATACAACACTAATTGTAGCGTTTTACACCATCTCTCTCTCTCTCTCTCTCTCTAACACACACACACACACACACACACACACACACTTTTACTTTACAAATGATATTTCATCCATAAGTTATGCGGTGTCCTTACATTTCTTAAAAAAAGATATGAACATGCATTGCCAGAAGCAACTGAATTTTAAACTCACCAATATTTTTAATTTTCAATATTTTTTTCTTACCAAAATTTGCATAAAGATGATTCTCAACTACTGTTATAGCAGAATTATTCAATATCCAATTTTTCTTTCTGAAAAATGTGTGTAAAATAGCCATGAACTGGTTTTCTCATTATGTATCTTTGAACTAAATCTAATTTGAATATTAAATATGTGTTTATGGGCTAACATGTAATAAAAAAGAAGTGTAATAATGGGATTAATAACTGACAAGATTTTCATAATAAAATATTTCATATTAATTGTAATGTAACTTCTTATAAAGTCTTGCTGCTCTTAATAACACATTTGTCTACTGCACTAGTTTCTTCTCAAGCTCTCTCTCACTATATTATTATATACTCAGATTTTTTTATGAACGTTTTTTGCTCTCAGAATGTAAAATACAGATGATCCAGACATCACGTGCTCAGCCATGAAACTGGTGTTTATTTCACTATTCCACAAAGCAATAATAAATAAAGGCATTGCCACATTGCTTTAATTTATACAGACTTTAATAGCTTTATTTACAGATGAACTTTCGTCTTTCGTTTATTTGCGTGTGTGGGTTTCTTCCAGTCTTGACTGCTTGAGATTAACATCTATGAGCGAAGGAACCCTTTCGCTTCTGTTTGACACAGTTTTAAAAACAGATTTCAAATGTTTTCCAGATAAAAGGGCCAATGATTGTGCAGGAGGGAGGACGACCCTAGTGCTGATTGGGCGTGTGCACGAGGGGGCGGGGCTAGTGTCAGACTGCAGAACCAGTCGGAGGGAGATGATGATGAGATTATGAGAAAGAAAAAAGGCACATACAAACCAAAACAAGTGAACAAGAAAGAATAGAAAAAGAGATGGAGAGGGAAGAAATGGTCAGTTCACCTAAAAATGAATGAAAATGTAAATTTTATGTTATTCCAAACCTATAGAGGCTCATTTCTGCCACACACACACAAAAATATATATATAATAAAATGTCAATCTCACTTTTCCCTCACACTTTTGAGTTTATATCACACTATTCTGACATATTTTCTCAGAAACACAAGATATAAACCTGCAATTCTGAGAAAAAGTCACAATTAACTAAGAATTGTGTGCTTCCTTACCAATCTGCATTATACATATATTATGGCGTTCTTTGTACAGAGCCAGAGCCAGAGTAAACATTCAGCTGAAAGTCTCCTGCAGAAGTTTAGAACAACATAGAGATGACTGCATTTATGTTTGGGGTGAACTGGTCTGAACGGAGGAATGGTAAAAGATGGATAAAGAAAGAGACCGAGGACTGAGGAGGAGATCTGGGGTGGGGTTGTGTCAGATAAGGTGCTTTGGCCCCTCGGGTTAGACTCAGTTACTGAGCAACAGTTCTGTGGCTGTCTCCACGTCCCAGGATTTCGACGACAACGCCACTATTACTGCGTTCTGAGGACAAGAGAAGAGCCATGTCAGTGATTCAAATACTAGACAAACATAAAATCATAAGCTGCATCACAATTACTCTCCTGCGTAACACACAAAATCAAGAATTTAACAAGAATTTGCTTCCATACAATTGTGATGTCAGTGTGTGTGTATTTACTCACCTTATCAAAGCCCATAGCACAGAGCTTGTCTATTTTGCGTGTGTAGTCTGGGCTGGAGACGGGAGCTCCTGCGTAAACATGTGACCAGAGTCGAGCCGTCTGCTTGAACATCTCTGGGTTCTGTTTATACTTCCAAACAAGAAATAAACAACGACTCAAAACATGCTTATATATTTTTATGTTTTCCAGCAGAACACCTGCATGTGAGAGAAACTATAGCGGTGCATATACACTACTCTTCAAAAGTCTGAGGTTGATAAGATTTTAAAAAAAGTCTCTACTGCATTCATTTTATTTGAAAATACAGTAAAAATCTGACATATTATTACAATTTAAAATATCTGTTTTCTTTGTGAATATACTGTAAAATGTTTTATTTTTGTGATGCGCAGCTGAATTTTCAGCATCATTACTCCAGTCTTGCAGTTGTGCCGATATGTTTGTGAAAACCATCATATATTTTATTTTTCAGGACTGACAGATGAATAGAAAAATCAAAGGAACAGCATTTATTCGAAATGGAAATATTTTGTGATATTATACAAGTCTTTACAGGCACATTTAGTCAATTTAACGCATCCCTGCTTAATATTTTAATCTTAATATCTTCAAAAACAATTACATTACTGCTTAATTCATGTTTTTTTTTATTCAAAATTGAATTTAATCAGTAATAAATCAGCACAGGATGAAATGAGCAGCTAAAATGTAATTTAATCTTTGCCCTCTGAAGAGTAATAATCACATTAGAATGCACTTTATTACACTATTTATGATTTATAGTTATATACAGCATATACTATTTGCTTCTGTGATGCATGTGCAGCTTCCAGCATGAATTAAATCACATAACAAGTGTAGGATACTCAGTAATGCTCACAGCACCCTATTTTGGGTAAAAAAAAGGAAAGATAATACTTTTCTCTAAAGATTCCCTGAATTGAAACGTCATATTTATTTGATATATATTTAAGCCCATATCGCCCATCCCTAGTTACATACCTGATTGGCAACTACGGCGTCCTGTGGATCATCTGGCTCAGCGGCGGCCAGGAGAGCCTGTAGTGACAGTAAGACTGTTCTGAGGGTCATCGCCGCCGCCCTGAAACACACACAGCTTCAGCTCCAGCTCAGATCACTTCTCTACTGTGTGTTCAGTGAGGTCTTACCACTGGTCCTTCAGGATGTCCAGACATATGGCACCTGTTACTGAGCTGATGTTGGGATGCCAGATCTTCGTTATAAACCGAACCTGGAAAAAAAAAATAGATGTGAAGCTCATGATTTGATTCAGTTTCCATTTAGGGAGTCACAATGTGTCACTCTTGATTCATCTAAATTTTTAACTAGCAACAGGTTAAGTCCGATTTTTGCCGTAATTTGTTACAAATAATAATAATAATAAAACTTAAAGCTATTATAGTTAAGTAAAACTAAAACCATACAAAATAATGCTGTCAAATGATTAATAGCGTCCAATATAAAAGTTTTCATTTAAATAATACACAGGTTATTTGTATTTATTTATTATTTATTATTCATTTATAAATAAACACACATACAGTATATATATATATATATAATATTTACATATATTTTCATATCATATGTAAATATTCACATATATTTATATAATTTATGTTATTTATAAATATATTTAATATATAACATTGTGCGTGCATGTGTGTACATCTTTATACATATAAAAATTCACAACACAGAAATATATTATGTGACCAAAAACTTTAATTTTGAATGTGATTAATCACCATTAATTGTTTGACACCAATAAACAAAACAAACAAAAAAAAGCAAAAAAAAAAACAAAAACAAAAAAAACTATTTGGATTCCTGAAATAAAACATAAAGAAACTTATTTTATTTAATCTAGTTTCTAATTTCTATTTTCATTTAATTTAACTTTATGAGCTAAAATAACTAAAATTAAATAACCTAAAATTTATAAATATATAAATAAACTACATATAAAGAAAAAATGTAAAAAATGAAATGAAAAATAAATAAGGCGCATAGCAAAAAACATTTCTCACTTTTGTTTAGTTTAATTTGATGTACTAAAGTAAATAAAATATAATAAAATATTTGATTTGGCAGAACATCATCATCTCGTTACTCACCTTTGGCGGATTAAATGGATATGTCTCTGGAATTTTAATTTCTAGTTGATATCTGCCACCTACAAAACAAAACAAAGTCAAACAAAAGTAGAGCCAAAACCAAAGCATGATATAAAATCAACATCATACATCATCAGACGTTCCAAGAACATTTTTCTAATGTTCACATGAATTATTAAACATTATTTCTGAATGTCCTCTGAACACTAAAAATGTCCATCTTTAAATAAAAAAAAGCATTGCTTATGTGAACGTAAATGTAACAATCCATTTTATAATTTTAAGTTTTCTGAAATCACCAGCAACATTTAAAAAACATAACTAAAACATTTCATGAAAGAACACGCCATGAATGAAGTATAAATATTATTGTGCTAACACTATTAGCATTCTATTAATGTCACTAAACAGCATTTGTTATAGAATAACAACAGTCACAGAAACATTTTTCAAACATACAGTAAAGTGGTAAAAAGAAAAGCACTTAAATTTGCTCAATTCTGGCATGTGGTGCAAATCAGTTGGACTCTGTGTATTGCAAAAGTATGTATTAAATACTGCAGATATCTTTGCAATCACAAATGGTATTTCAGGTCTAAAATGAAGTAAATACACAGTCATCAGTTCAGTATAACATCTGACCTTCATACGGTGTATCTGGTGGTCCTGCGATCTCCCCCTTTAGTTCTGTGAAATTCTCATCCACCAAATCCACCTTGATCTGGTTTTTACTCGTCTGTGAAAATAAAGCCTCAGAACAATTAGTCAACATGTTTACTGTTTTTTAACCCATTCCACAGAATCCTGCCAAAATGAGAGCAAATAATGTGGTGCGGGGATCTACAGATAATAATGTAACATGGTGCTTATATTATACACAACTGAACAAAACAAATAACAACAAACATTATATAGTGGTACTAGGTATTTTTGCGCTTTATTTGTTGGTGACAGCTGTGACAAAATCACACTGATACTTTACTACAGTGTTATAACCAATGTTGCACCTATAATTTCAACTTAATTATTATTTATATAAGGATCAGAGATTTAGATGGTGAACTATAAAAGTTTCACAATACACACAGTGCATTATCTCACGTATTCTTTACAGTACAAACATTAACACAAATATAAACATTAAGGTGATTTCAATCAAAATGTGTTCGTACAAATCATAATAAAGCTTATTTTAGCATCGCCGTGATTCGATGCTACACGATGCTATCAGACATCGATAAAACTGAAATAAAAGTTCACAAACCAGTCAGCCTACATAAATGATCTTAAATATTAACTGTCGTGAGTATAAAAAGATTGTTTAAGTGTTAAACGTGAGGAAACGTGTGTGTTTATGTACGTTAGCTAGCTGGCCTTCAGTTAGCACGCGGCTAATAACAGTCACACTCACAGGCCTTTATTAAAAACACCACAAACACACAGGAATTCACATTAAATCGCTGTACCAACACAACACGCGCGGTGTAAGCGATTAAATAAGCACATTTAGAGGCCAGAGCTGTGATGTGACTCGGTTCGGTGGATCCAGACTCGTTTAGCAAAGCGGTTCGGCCTGGAAAGGGACAAACACCGCATAACATCCCCCAAACCGCTCGTTTGACAAATCAAACACACATTAAACTGCATTATCTCAGTGCACGAGTCCGAACAGCTGCATCGGGTTCGGTCCGGATCAGTTGCATGTGTGTGTGATTCATCTCACGTGAATAAATGCACGTGTGTTAGTCATTAAGCATGATTGATTGACAGCTGTCATGTAAAACGCGCACGTGTGTGTCTGTGTTAAACGCACCTCTTCGCTTTTAAGGACCTCTTTAAACTCCCGTTTGATCCGCTGGACCGCGATGTTGGCCATGCTGTTCATACACACACCACCAACACGCACACGCAACACTCACTCTCTCTCTTTCAGTCTCTCTCTCTCTCACACACACACACACACACACACATAACTCTCTCTCTCTCTGTGCAATATGGTGCCGTTTATGGACCTTACATCCCTGCTCTTTGCTCATCCTAACATATTCCCAATTTGAACAGCCATTTAGTTTTCATGCACTAATAATGACAGGTGTGCACTACAAAGGTGCAGTCTTTACAGAGACTGTGTAATGCTGCTCAGAAGTGGCATAAGTGCATGCTGTATACTCTCATGCTGGGGCTAAAGGTCTGAGCAGGAATAATTTAGTCTGGCTTTTATGCAGCCTTGTGTCTTTACACTTAATTTTGAGCAGAGTAGGCTTAACAGTGAGAAGTCTTGAATTTCCAAATGCATAAAACAGCAATAAAACAAGAATATGGCATGCAAAAACTAATGAATATTATTTTATTTTATTAAGTTCTTATGCTTGTATTTCTAACAGCTGCATGCTATGACCTCCAGATGCATGTGGTTCTGTGAAAATATGAACAGAAGCATCAGAACAACCTTAAACTTTGTTTTTATGATTTTCCTCATTTAGCTATATT
The DNA here is from genome assembly GCA_032357445.1 of Enteromius radiatus. Taxonomy (NCBI): domain Eukaryota; kingdom Metazoa; phylum Chordata; class Actinopteri; order Cypriniformes; family Cyprinidae; genus Enteromius; species Enteromius radiatus. The sequence continues at coordinate 491,284 of JAUCMS010000133.1, read as the reverse complement.
TTATATATGCTATGTTATATGCTATAGGCCACCTGAAAAGTCATCAGAGATACTGTGTTTGCAAGTTTTTAAACTTCCAGAATCAATCAATTATTATATCTCTTTGTACACAGATGATCATCTGATAGGACGTCACTCTGAAAGTGTTATCCTCATAGAAATGACTAGAAGAAATACAGACACATTAACATACTTTTAGCCATATTTTGTAATAAATGATTTCAGGAAATGTAGACAATCATTATTATGATATCAGGTGTCATAATCTTATCTGTTTGTTATTTCTCTCTTTCACGTGACTGTGTTTGTTTAATACACCTAACATATTTTCAGCAGTTAATTCTTGACTGAAGTGCTGCTTGGACATTAGGTCAAAATGTCAACATTTCAAAACACCGGAAGAATTTCAAAACATCTGTTATGAAAAGTAGAGTCACTGTTGTTCTTGCCAGCTTGCCTGCTATCAAAATAAAGTGTTACCAAAATTATTTAATTGCAACAAACTGCTCAAAAAAAAAATTTAAATAGTATTTAGTATCAAAAGATCTTCTCAGAGTATTAAAGTATATTTTATATAATATACTGTATATTCAAGTATTTTGGAAACCTATGATGTGGAAAAAAGTAAATTAAAGCAGTTTAACATAAGGCAGCAGCGACATAACTCAATGTGTTAAAAATGGAGGGGTATGAATACTTTTGAAAGGCACTGAATTTTGAGCATTATATACCAACCTTGAATATTAAAAATAGGTTTAATGTAATTTTCAACGAATGTAATATTTTGGGTGGAAAGTTTTGTAATCTTTAAACGGTACAATTATGCCAAGAAATCCAGACTTTTTAATATTTTCAAAACATGTTCCCACAAAGCTTTTTTTTTTTTTTTACCAGAGAGATGTTTTGCTTGCAAGAGTTTTTAAACCTCCACAGCAGACTCAGTAAAATGTGTGCACAGGTGCTGTCTTTAGGATGTCATTGCACAAACAGGATTAATGCACCCTCATAGAAATGACTAGAAAAGCCAAATTCAATTACAAAAAGGGGTATTGCATACTTTTAGTATACTTTATTTTGTTATAAATGATGCCAACATATTCGAATAAAACAATGAGACCATTAAACTGACAGAATTGGACCTTAAACCTGACATTATTTCACTCTTGCAGGGGTCTGCACACGTTTAGGTTGTTTTCAGTTATTCACGACTGAAGGACATTAGCTCAAAAACTGCAATATTCAAGGCACAGGAATTATTTCTAAACATCTGTTGTGAAAAAGTAGAGTCATTGTGGTGCTTGAAGTGCTTCATGCCAGTGATCTATCTTCATCACTTTTCGTGATCATGAAATCATGGGTCAGCTTTCACAGAAGGAGAAGTTAGTTCATGCATTATTATGCACTGAATGATTTTAGCTCAACATGGCGTTCATAGAACATTCAAAAGTAACATTTATTTTATGTCTGCAAAATAATGAAATGGAATGCTTCCTTACTTTTCACATAACCAAGGAAACCCAAACTAGATGTTTGACCCTTGAGCAAGGCACCAAACACCCAACGGCTCCCCGGGCTGCACACCGCTCCGGGTGTGTGTGTGTGTGTGTGTGTGTGCACTTGGATGGATTAAATGCAGAACACAAATTCCAAGTATGGGACACAATATCTGGCCATGTGTCACATGCTTTCATTTCCTTTCCTATGGAAGAAACTTCAAACATCCTGTTATTTACTCAAACATTTTATCAGATACTGTCCTTTAATCTTTGAATTTATTCTCTTCTAACTATTTTTCATGTTTGATACTGAATCTCACTGTGTTAGTCAGTTAGAGTTGTCTTCTGAGGCAAAGTGGTCAACCTCTGCCCTCCTGAAGACTGAACAGATCTCTTAAACTGTTTAAGGGTGTAGCACTCATTCACCCTACTGTACCTCGTCTCTGGACAGCATGTCTCCTCCAAGGTTCAAAACACGGACTCCCATCTGTCTCACACCGTGTCTTAACTACACGCGACGTGACAGGATTCCAGCAACAAGCAATTTGGGCGTCCACATTAGACACGACAGAATCAATCAAATATTACAGCCAATCAGAAGCGTGCATGGGCGGGCTCTCTCTGGAAGTGCTGTGCTCTTGCAGTGAAACTGATACGTTCATCAAAATGAATCTGCTCCCAAGGGTTAATTTTTTATTTTCTATGTTGCCTCTTCCACCGTCTGAAGGTTTTTTAAGCTTAGTTTTTTTTAAGCTTAGTACGGCTGTTTCTAGATTTATAAAACCCAGAATTCGACAAACCATTGTCTGTCTTTTCCTAAATTTGACTTATATTACGTATGTTACTAGAGAAACTGAAAATGAGATTTTCTTATTGTGCCCAGGTGACTTTTATTTCTTCTAGTTTTCATCATTTCCCCCCCCCCCTGTACAAGTGGACAGTTTCATGGCATCTGTCTGTATATAGTTCTTTGAATTGGGAACCATGGCTGAAGTGAAACAGTGAAGAGACGATCGAGCGGACTCACAGGAAAGCGAAAGGTCCGAGCAAAATCAAAATAAAATGCAAGGGGAGCTCCTGTCAAACTGAAAGATAAAGAGTTTTGTTTCTGTTAATATTGTAGAAATATTTTATGTTTGGCAGAGGAAAGAAACTTGAACATTTTCTTTTTGGGTAAGGGTAAACTTTCAGTTTAAATCAGTATGTTGAAATAAACTTCTTCCTCTAAGTATGATAAAGCATGTTGCCAAATAACTATGAAAATGATTTTTGTTTGTGTTTTGTAACTGTCAGATAAAGAGGAGGATCCTGATGATCAGAAAGATATTTAAAGATGCATCTGATACCTGAACATCCACAAGATTCTCAGCGCATACGGTGAGTTTGTTTGTTTCTTCAGAAAATGACCGAATGCATGTTGATGCTCTAATAAAGTGACAGTATTTGTCTGAACTGTATTTCA
>JAUCMS010000133.1:461247-472309 GCA_032357445.1 Enteromius radiatus | reverse complement strand
AGGTGGAGCTAAGACACGAGGAAAGGAAGCGAGGAAAGGAAACGAGGATGCACAAATAAGAAATGAGAAGCACCCCTAGTGTGTGATGAGTGTGTGGGTGTGGTGATGAGTTGCAGGTGTACGATTATGTGTGTGATTAGTCCAGGAGTGATGCAAGATGGGAAATGTAGTCCGTGGGTGAAAGGCTGCACAGTGATTGGAGTGCCCTCTGGTGGAGCTTCAGTCTCCTTAAACTCATTTTCCACCCTGTTAGGATATAATTCCCCCCTTCCAAAACAGATGAAAACTCCACTGAGATAATTTTCAACAAGTGACATTGTTTATTTTTCCAGAATGTAGCTGTACAAATGGAGATAAATGTTTTTGAGATGTTCTCATGCTTGTCCCACTCTGAAAGTTCCACCCTGTTAGGCTATATTATGGAGAATGTTTGTCCGATCAGAAAAAATGTATATAACATATCTGACATAGTTATTAATGTTATGTTCATCTTTAGAAGGTTAGAGAGCTAAAAGCCAATTTAGCTCAAAATGTTCCACTCTGTTTGGTTTTAATAGACTGTGGAATGTGAAACTAACAGGGTGGAAACGGTTTTCTGACTATATGAAACGTCAAACTTTGCACATTGCAAACTTATTTCATTTTTTGATTCTGATGTGCTTTTACGTATTGTGATTGTACATTTACACTTAGCTGTTTAGCAGATGCTTTTATTCAAAGAGACTTACAAACGATGACGAGAGAGAGAGATTAAGTGTGTTTAACCACAAATCAAGGTGAAGTAACTTCCCTGATGGTCCTGATGTTATTTAACTGATGTAATTCCACTAACTTTATTTTACAGAAAATAATAAAATGTCACTTGAACATTTGTTTTTAACATCAATATGTTAATATAAGTAAAATGTCCACTTATCGTGATTAGCACATTGTTCAAAGGTTAAATACATGTTTCTGTATCTTCATCTACTCAGAGAATGTATTTATGTTTGCATGTATGTGAAAATTACACATATGTCCTTGTTAGCACACTGAACATGGCAATATAGCTCTTGATACAAGACGTTATACATTACATTTCCATAGATGCATAATACAGTTCCATCTTAAGCAGTTTTGAACAATATTATTTAATGTTATTATTTACAGTATTACAGCACACTATCATTATTAAATTGTTTCTATTTGTCTAAAGCCGCCCCATAATTCCTTTCAAAATTCAATCATTAAAAGTCCATCAAAAAGTCAAACTGGGGCATTAATCATTTGAACTGATATTAATGCATGTGTTCAGATGCAGCAGTTCTGCATGTACAGAAAATATTACACAAACCTTCCTGAAAGAGCAGCGCTCTGGGTTCAGAGTCCAGAGCTTACAGCAGAACTAAATGAAGGAGATGTTCTGGAGAGTTTAAAGCAGAAGTGGCATGCTTGTATTTTTGTTAAAACAACAAAAAGTCCCTTATTTGAGCTGTATAGTGTGGTAGTTATTTTTGAGGTGGAACTATTGTCCTGAACAGAAAAAAGTGCTTTTCTTGTACCCTTATATGTATTGTATGAAAGCAGCAGGGATTACTGGCTTTATAGTTAGAGAGTTCTAGCTTGTATAGTTTTTCTTTGGCTGTAATTATGTGCATGTCATTTAAGGTGGGCTGTATTTGTTGGTTTTAACACCAAACCAGATGCACTGTGGCATGTAGACATCTGTCCACACTGAACATGAAACTGCTGCATTTTGTGACACAATCACAGTCAATCTGGAGCTATTTGATGTTTAATTATGCAGTGTTTTACATCAAAAGTCCACTTTGTTTATGCATGTGTTTGAAGCAACACAGTCCAACCAAAACTGCTGAAAATGTAGCCCCCCTCAGGCCATCTGAGATGTAGGAGGATTTGTTTCTTCATTACATCTGGAGAAATGTGTCTCTGCATCAGTGTCTTAGCAATGGATGTGAATGGGTGCCGTCAGAATGAGTGTCTGATAAAAACATCTGAATAATCCACAGCACTCCAGTCTATCAGTTCACATCTGGAGAAGATAAACGCTGAAACAATAAAGAAGTTTTTAACTAAAATATGAGTAAATAATCCATAAATACGCTTCGTCCATTAATGAAGTGTTTGGGTCTGAATCAGGAGAGAAATCTGCACAGGTCAAAACGGTCCCCCATGGGGCTGGATTTTAATGTGAGAGACATCAGGAGAAACTGGAGGAAGAGATATTATGGATTATAGACTGTATTTCAGCTTTTGTCTTCTCCAACTGATGTGAACTGATGGACTGGAGTGCTGTGGATTATTGACGTGGTTTTATCAGACTCTCATTCTGACGGCACCCATTCACTTCCATTACTGAGACTCATTTCTCCAGATATGATGAGGAAACACACTCATCCTAATCTCAGATGGCCTGAGGATGAGCACATTTTCTTGTTTGCGTGAATTATTCCATCAATTTAAAGGTTTATTTGCGCAGGAGCCCTGTTCTGTGGGGCACCTTCATCATGGGGTACCCCTGCTGGACTCTGAGTCTCTGCGGCCCCATGTTAATTGGTTTCCTCCTCCTCTTCCTCACCACAGAGATGACGACGAGCACACAGAGCATGACGGCGCTGATGGACACGCAGACGCTGAAGAACAGCAGCGGTTTGTTCTCCACGATGCGTGTGCAGAGTTCACAGCTCATGCCGATGTCCTCGTCCCCGCAGGTCAAAGGTCGCTGGTCGGCGGCGGACGGAAAGCCGTGGTGGGTGATGATGTCACGGTACAGGCTGACGGACACTTTGGGTCGAGAGTGATGAGCGCCGGAGCTGAAGAGACCGAACTGATGATCAGTATGGTCCTGAAGCTTCCAGATATAAAACCCTCTCAGATCGATGCCGTCCAGCTCACGAGCTGCTCGGAGAACAGAGGAAGAGGTCAGTTTGCATTGCAATTTCAATTGTGTAAATAAATTTACAGATGCTAATTTTTTAGTTCATATTTCAATAACACTCACATGTTCATAGTTGAGGTACACAATTTTTGTTGTTGTTCTAACTGTAATTTATTATAATTAGCCAGTGTTTCATAAACCTTTTGGTTTTAGCACACACAACCTGTTTTCTATGTATGCACGCAGATAAAAACAGGTCACACTGTCCACAGCTTTATCACGTAATCTGTCAGATCACACACACACACACACATTAAAGTGTGAAGCGACAGTGACTCACATCCGCACAAACACAGTAAAAGCAGACGCTCTGGGCTCAAAGATCATACAGTCTCCACATGATGCCTGTGTGCTCATAACATCTCAAAGGTCGCTCATTAACAGCTCTGAGACAGAATTACAGCAATACAACCTTTGACCCTGATGTTAAACCTCACAGGAAGCAGCTGATTACAATGTGTAAAACAGATAACGCTAGATAACACACACTTCTGCAACACTGCCGTTTAATCTCTCATGTTGTTATTAGATATGACGAGGACATGTTTCATAATCACGGCTCATTAGTGCTCTCTGATTAGCCTAGTATCACTGTTAATATTGCTCATATTTAACAATTATATAGTTACACACCCTCTATTATCATGAAGACCAGAATATCAGAAACGTAAAGGGAACAAGCTTCCAGTGTTTTGCTTGAAATCAAATGTTGTTCTGCTCTTGTTCATCTCAGAGCAGGTCTGCTTGGTATAAAGAATGGGATATTTTTTTTAAATGAAAAAGAAAATTAATGGAAATTATGGAAAAATTAAACTTAGGGTTAAAAAGAGTGCTAAAAGTGGGCACTTACCATGCTTTATATATGGAAAATAACACACAAGAATCAGAAGTAAATACAACATATATTAATAATAATAATAATAATAATAAAAATGAAAGTAATTATATCATACTTAAATGTAACATATTCTGTAATAAAATGTGTATTGTTTTTATTTTATTTTTATTTTGAATAAATATTTAATTTACATAATTTAAAAAATAAATGGTACAAAATAAATGAAATAAAACTATAAAAAAATGTAAAACAAAAAACTAAAATAAAAACAGTAACGACAATGCCAATAAAGTAAGAATAATATGATAAAATAATTAAATACCTTATGAATAACACATACAGTATGTGTGTACATATATAAGAGCTGGTTGGTTTAGTTTTAAATACGTTTTAAATATGTTTTCAATGCTTATTATTAAAATTAATTTAGAAGAAATTATAATGGAACCAAAAGCTAAAAGTGGACACTTAATTTACTTTGACAAATGCATCTAAAAATAGCCTAATAAAAATTATATAAATTAATTATAAAAATAAAGTAATAGCTACAAAAAGAACAATAACAAAAAGTTAAAATGATAAAACAACTTTCAAAATTAAAAATTAAATTCTTCTGAAACTCTTAAATCAGAAATCTGTACTCAGACTCCGCTCACCTTTCAGCGCCTCCTGCAGGTAGCTCCTGATATATCTCTGTCTCAGCTGGTCATCATGAACCTCCTGATCGTCCACTCCTGTCGCCGTGATGATGATGGGGAGGCGGTCACCATAGCGATCCCTCACCCATCCCAGCATCCTGCGGAGCCCCCAGGGCACGAGCGGCCTCTCCTGGTGTGACAGCGGCCAGGTGACGTCCCGCATCAGCACACAGCCGTGCTCCGGCCTCGATGGCGCCGATGTCGTCGCCTTTTCCCACGGAGCCACCAAATACGTCGTGAAGTGATTGAAAGCGAAGAAATCCAGCGTCCCTTTAAGCTCCGCCCTCTCGTCATCAGAGAAGCCAATCAGAACATCGCCACGCCCCTCATCCCCTCCACCAATCAGAGGGTCGAGAAAACGCCCCACTTCAAACACCAAAAACTGTTGCTGGGCAGATTTGTGAGATTCTATAAACGGATTGGCCGGTTCCACCCAATCAGCATGGATAGCCAAACTAACAGCCCCGCCCTGTTTCTGTCGAAACCGTTCATCGTAAATACGCCATGCTTTCGCGTGGGCTAACAGCAAATGACGTGCGACAGCTGTCCGGTCTTCTGTGTATAATTTGGTTACCTGGTTCGGCTCGTTAATGGTGACCCACGCCGAAACAAAGTCTCCAAATTCGTGAAAGCAGAACGCAGCGTAGCTAGCGAAGGCCTCCACAGAGCTAGCGTTCCTCCACCCACCGTTAGCATGCAGCGCTTCGGGGAGGCTCAGCGAGGCCGAGCGGTTTCTGGGGTGATAGAGAGTCACGATTGGCCGGATCCCTCTGCGCTGGAGCTCCGTCAGCACACAGCGGTAGAAGCGGACCACCTCTGGGTCACCACCGGGTGAGAGCTGCGTCCAGTCCAGGGCGAAGCGGTAGTGCGATGACCCCGTGACCCCCAGCAGGAAGAGGTGGCGCTGGATGAACAGGAAGTCGGTACACTGCGCGGGTCTGGTGTTGAGCAGGACGCCCGTCACGGGCGAGAGAGCGCCGTTGCCCGACAGGTTCCAGCGGTACAGCTGAGGATCGGTGAACTGAGGCGAGAATGGAAGCAGATGGACCTGAAACAAACACAGAGAGAAACTCACATCAAACACTCACACACCATATCAAACTTTTTTCCATAATTATGAAATTAACAATGCAAAAATTAAGCAATGTAGGTTCAAATTATAATTTTAGTTTGGTTTGACCACTATTAGGCCGAATAAATCAGAAAATGACTGAATCCATGTGTTAGCAGTACTGAAGCAGTGTTGTGTCTTCTCTGACCTGTAGCACCGACTCGGACACACCGAACTGGAAGTCACAGGGGAAGTGGCCCTCGATGTGGGCTGTGTTGTTGTCGGGGAAGCCGTTATCTCTGACCACTTGTCTGTAGAAGTGAGCGCTGGTCTTCGGGAGTCTGCGGCGATCAGCTTGGCTGAAGTCGATGTAGAATAATCCTTTCCGTTTGCTGTAACCGTGATTCCACTCGAAGCCGTCCAGCAGAGTCCAGGCCGTGTATCCAAACACACGCACTCGGTCCATAGACACGGCTGAGAGGACACAGACACCAACATTACTTATAAACTACCTTCACCTGTCATTTACTATTTAGTTTTGCATTTAATTCAGTGTTTCATTTCAATCTTACAGTGCTCAGTATACAGACGTTAGAGAAGTGCATCGATTATGGAAATGCTTTGTGAATTATTTATGCATTCAGCAAACATTTCAACATTTAAATACCATTTAATCATTCTAGGCTGTCACTGGCACATACGACACAAAGATAAATCTTGAAACTGCACTGAAAAATTTCTTATTCACCGTAAATAAATATGTTGAATATAAATAATTATTTTTTAAATTAAAAAATATATATATATATTTATTACATTCATTTATTCATATATAGAAAAAAATCATGCTAAAATGTTTTTTAATTAATATATTTATAAATATTTTATTAATATGTATTAATTTAAAAAACACAAATAAAACATAATTAAATATTATGTAAATAAACAAATAAATTGATAGATTTATTTAAAACATATATTAATAAATACATTTTATTTATTAAAAACAAATGTTTAGAAATGGTTACTTTATGCATTTATTCAAATTAAATATATGAATAAATAAATACATTTCTAAACAAATATTATTATTCATATATTCAGACACATAAATAACTGCCTTTTATTTTTAACTTTTTAAATATTTAATTAATGTTTAATGAAACATACAAAAATGTATGTATTTATCAATTGTATTCATTGAAAATTAAGTATACATTTATATTTAATTAAATAAATATTATTACTACAAATACATATATAAAAACATTGTTAATTTATTATTTATAAACACATCAAATGCACTTGTGATAAAATGCATTATTAAATATTATTATTAAAAATAAACAAACAAACATATAAATATTTGTTTGCAAAAAAATAACATTTGACACAAGATGCATATCAACATCATAGAAGCCACGCTCACCCTGCATGACCTGTGAGATGAAGCTCTTGATCAGATAAATGGCGTTGGTGTCCTGGACCCCGACCGAAGCGTCAGAGAACCAGCCGCTCTCGGCCAGCAGCACCCGTGGATCTCCATACATCTCCTGAACCCAGACCAGAATGCTCCTGAGATCTAGGTTCACCATCTGCCCGAACCGAGCCAGGCCTTTACCCACCCTCAGCGTCTCGTCCCCGAAGGCCAGAGAGAAGAAGTCGGAGGTGCCCTTGATCCAGAGCTGCTCCTGAGCACTGAATTCTGGGATTACACCACGGTGAGACGCCTTCAGAGACTCGGGGTAATCTCCACTTCCGTAGATGGGCTCGGCGAACCAGCCAATCACAGCCTCCATGGCCTTCTGACACAGCTCCTGATTGGTGGGTGTGGCCTGGCCGTGAAGAGGCTCCACCCAATGAGAGCCGAGCGTGATGGAGACGTTCCCGTGCTGAAGATGGCGGAAGTGTTCGTCGTAAACGTGCCACGCTTTCGCATGAGCCTACGAACATATCAAAAAACAGAAATCATCACCTTTATTTGGCTGATTATCACATTTTGTAGATTATTAAAATATATAAACTATAAAAAATAGCAAATTAAAATATATAAACCTTTGGATCTAAAAATATAATAATAATTCTTAATAATTCAAGAATCACCACACACACACACACACACACAAATATATATATAATTTTTTTAATTTTTTGGTCTAGATTTTTAAGATAAAACATGAATAACTGATATCGTTGACTTGTTTTGCTAATGTCATAATTAAAAGAAAAAGACAAAAATAATGCATGGCTTCTGTAGGATTTAAATAAATATTCATGAAATAACTGCATTACATTATTGTAATTAAAATGTATTTATTATTAGAATAACTATATTTTTTTTTTAAAACCTTCCTTAAAAACATCTACAATTTACAATATAAATAATTTAAAAAATCAAGATTGTTGTTTTGAAAAGGATGTAAAAAATGCCTAATTGTCACAGAAAGGATGTCAATTCAACATGTGCTTTATCTTCTTCAAGCAAAAAACTATGTATAAAATACACAAACTGTATTTTAATTTATATCACACTTGTGTTTACTGGAAGCTCATGAATCCCTGTATTACACACCGCTGCATTATTTCTGCATTCACTCTCTTCACAGCTGAGCTGAATGTCGAGCCTGACCTTTGACCTCTGACCCCAGACTCACCCTGAGGAGGTTGTGCGCAGCGATGAAGGGGTCAGCGGGGTCTCCGGTCACCCCGGGAGCGTGAGCGCCGGTCCCATAGCCCTGCACGGCCAGGAGAAACGGGTTATGCATCGTAATCCAGTAGCGAACCTCTGCTCCGAACTCTTGGAAACAAAACGCGGCATACTCCGAGAAAACATCCGCCATGCTCCAGTTGAGCCAGCCTCCGAAACGCTCCTGCAGGACCTGCGGGAGATCCCAGTGAAACAGAGTCACCACCGGCTCCACCCCAAGCTCCTTCAGCTTCCCGATCAAACGCCGGTAATGCTGCACTCCGGCTGGGTTGGGGTTCGCCTTCGGGTTTCCGTCCGGGAAAATCCGTGTCCAGGATAAAGAAAAAGCATAGAAGTTTACTCCTAGATACCGAACTGACTCCAGATCCTCCTCCCATCGGATGTAGCTGTCGCTGGAGGGATCCGTATGACGAGTAAAGCGATCCCAAACTGACTCGCCCTTCCCATCTGCATCCCAGGAGCCTTCGGTTGGGAACGCCGCGGATCCAACGCCCCACAGAAAGCTGCTCGGAAACACTCCGCTCTGCGGGAACGTCTTCTTCAGCGGCTGAAGCCAGAGTTTAGATGCTTTTCCCTCAGACCTTCCCAATAAGATCAGCACTAAAGAGACGCACAGAGACGAGACAGCAAACATCGTGAGCACACTACAGGAGCACACATCCACTCATCCTCCTCCGCTGGAAAACCAAAACAGTATTAATAACAGAAAACAAGAAGCTCATAGTGAGCGAGAGAGAACGAGCGACGCACGTAAACACTGAAGATCTGAGAGTGCAGGAAGATGAAGCTCGGATCAATGATTAACATGAACTCTGATCCTCTCATGACTTACATCGCCTGAGAACAAGAGAGAGAGAGAGAGAGAGTAATGATGGATGGAGAGAGAAGGAGAAGAGAGAATGAAGGATGTTTTATCTGGCAGATCACTGGAGCAAATTTAATTTGTCTTTTTTTGAAACACACGCTGATGTCTCTGTGGACACTACCTTAGATCACACCTACTATAATATTCTAAATACATGCAATATGATTAAATATATTTAATCATAAATAAATGAAAATAATAAATATTATATTTAATTAACACAAAGTCCGAAAAATAAACTTGGTTTTCTATAGGATACAAAATATAATTTTTTAAATAATAATAATAATAAAAAATGATTAAATAAAGAGAAACAAACAATAAATTAGCCAATTAAAAAAATAAAATAAAATAAATGAATAAAATAAAAATAGTTTTTTCTACAATTTAGTAAAAGTGCAGTATGGAGTACCCCAAGGCTCGGTACTAAACCCCATGGTTTTGCCTATGAGCTTACATTCAAGGCATTTGAATGTAAATTATGTAATAAATGCAAAAATCTTTAAACGTAAACTTCATATAGACAAAGAAAAGGGTGAAAATCTGATACTTTTAATACAAATTATGATAAAATAGGTGACATGAAAGTGAATATGAACCTAGATATGAACATTAGCTAAGAATAGCACTCAAATCACTGAAGAACATTATCTGACCTCTCTTTCATCTCTCCTGTCACTCCTGAAGAACAGCTTCAATATCCCTCGAAAGACATCAGGCCGGAAGACCAGCAAACAACTGCAATCAAAACCACAATAAACCTTTGCTTTCCATTCAGGGCTGAAGATCAAACTCAATTAAAGTGGATGGCAGTTGTAGGACATGCGATTGTAGTTTTATAGCCTCGGTGGTGCATGTGATTGTGTTTGGAGACACGGTTTGGGAGCGATTGATTAGATCAGGCTACCGTTCAAAGAGGATTCTGGACAAAAATGAGCTTGATCAGTGGAAAACAACACGTCTAACACAGCACAAGAGACACAAACACAGATTTTCTGTCTTCAGATCCCTTAAAGACATACAACAGCTCTAGTGAGTGAACTTACCAAACATCTCGACTCACACACAGCTAACTAAAATATGAGCTAAACATATTTTGCAAACGTTAATATTTATGAAAATCTTGTTAAGCTTAAGTGTTTATATATTTATGGTAGGAAAACCATGTGTGTGGATGAATTTAAATGGCCTTATAATATGGCAATAACACTCCTGAAAGTATGTCATAGGCTACATTACATTTTAAAAGGTAGCTTTAATTTGCTCATCATTACACATACTTCACGTGTAATAATGATGATATCAAATAAAACATTATGGTTGCTTAGTCACGTTTAGAGAGCCTTGGGTGGTGTTTGTAATGGTTAACAGCATTAACTGCGTCTGAGGTAAATAAAGCGATTATGGGTCCTCACAGAAACATTATCAGTCCTCCGGAAAAATACACACTGTACGCTAAAGTTTGTTCACAGATGGATATATCTTTTAAAAGTGCTAAGCATGTTGTCTGTTATCTTCCAGTGTTTCCATAACTCTAAAGGATCGTTAAAACAGCAGAAAGAAAGAGCAACCAAATCATCTGCTGGTCAAACATGGTACTGCATTTTTAAATTTGTCCAAATTAAGTTCTTAGCTATGCATATTACTAATCAAAAAAAATAGGTTTTGATATAGGCCTATTTACGGTAGCACATTTACAAAATATCTTCATGCAACATGATCTTTACTTAATATCCTAACAATTTTTGGCACGAAAGAAAAATTGTTAATTTTGACCAATACATGTTTTGTTGGGGGGATGAGAATCAGCACCTCCAAATCTGAGGCCATGGTTCTCAGCCGGAAAAGGGTGGCCTGTCCACTTCAGGTTGGTGGGGAGTTCCTGCCGCAGGTGGAGGGGTTTAAGTATCTTGGGGTCTTGTTCACGAGTGAGGGGAGGTTGGAGCGGGAGATCGACAGACGGAT
>JAUCMS010000133.1:388397-404851 GCA_032357445.1 Enteromius radiatus | reverse complement strand
ACCATCATGGAGAGAGGTGTGTAGAGGAGTGACTTGTTGATATTGCAGTGCATTTGTGAAGCGTTTCACATTAGATTCGTTAAAAATGTGGATCGCTGTTGTTCAGTCTGCCAACTGCCCCAATTTTAAATTTGAGCACCTGCCCCTGTAATCGTCTCTGCACGGCCCTGGCACAGAACTTAACACAGAGACACACACAATTCATATTTAAAACACACAAGCAAAGGGTGTGCTGTTTAAAATATCAGCTAGACTGTGATTCTGTGATTTGGCAGATAATCCAAACCAACCAACCTTGCTGATTTCACAGCACCACAATTGAAAAAAAAATAGTAAATGTGTCAGTCGTTACAGGATCAGTATTGAACAAACACAGTAAACATTTACAGTACCTTGATAGTGGAAAAGGAGAGTTATGAGATGCTACTACAGCAAACAAAACAACTGGCCCCTACTATATGTTTCTGATTTTTCTTCTGTTCATTTAATTCAATTCTGTTCAGTCAGGTTATTACTGCCAATTAATTACACTAAGAGATTTTTCTCAAATAAATTAGAGAACACAAAAAAAGTGTTTTATTGAAAATTGTTGAAAGATAAATAAACTAAATTCCTATCCTAAATGTCTGTTTTAATTATCCTTTCTTGAAGCAGAACAGGCTTTGGACATGTGTTGTATCTAGAATTGTATATTCATCAATAACTAGCTACTGAAAAAAAAAAAAAATTTAATCTATCACTGAACAATGCAGAATGGTTGATAAACAGGCAAAAGATCAGGGCAGGCAGTGATAATCAAAATCCAGAAAACAGTCAGACAAAAACCAGATAATTAATACAAGAAAACCGCTTAGAAATGACACTAGAGTAATGAAGACTTTGCATCGATCTAGTGCGGAGTCCACGTTTAAATAACAGTCTTTGGAAAGTGAGTGAATAATGATCAGACATGTTAGCTTGATGAAGGGTTGAGTACTGAAGACTTCTCTTTTGTTCCAAATAGACGAAGACGAAGTGCCACACTAAGACGGAGACAGACGAACTGATGACTACAACCACACACCACAAACAAAGGTGGAATAGAGAGGAATCCTGGAGACCTGGAGATACATGTAGGAGCAAAGAGCACACTAGGAGAGAGCAGGTAAGAGCACAGGTAAGTATCAATGCAATAGCAAGATCAGAGTGAGTCCACTTTCATAGATACGAGCTCGGACAATGACTGTTGTGAGGTATGTGGTTATATGTGGTTGTATGGATCCAGCTGGTGGTGACAGGTGCAGGTGATTAGTATTCAGGTGAGAGAGAACACTGTGAGGGAGTG
Organism: Enteromius radiatus; assembly: GCA_032357445.1. NCBI lineage: Eukaryota > Metazoa > Chordata > Actinopteri > Cypriniformes > Cyprinidae > Enteromius > Enteromius radiatus. Next base: position 403,527 of record JAUCMS010000133.1, on the reverse strand, counting down.
AGGGTCCCTCCCCCCCTCTGTGGTGGTCAACCTCTTCCTCGAGGTGCTGAGTGATTAGGGTGTGTAGTGTGATATTCCTCCAGGATAGTGGGGTCCAGCACGTCCTCTCATAGAACCCAGGACCTTTCTTCGGGTCCATATCCTTCCCAGTATATAAGCTACTCAAGCTTACCACCACGACACCGGGAATCGAGAATGTCCTTGATCTTGTAGATGGTACCTTCCTCGACGATCAAAGGAGGAGGGGGTTCTTCCTCAAGGCCAGGCTCTGTGGGAAAAAGAAGGGGATCATGATAGGGTTTCAGGAGTGAAATGTAGGATGGATTTTGTACTGAGGAGGTAGTTGTAACCGGTAAGTGACTGGATTGATCTGCTCTATCACAGTGAAGGGACCAGCAAACCTGGGACTTACCATCCTACTGGGCAGGCATAGGTGAATGAGAGCCATACCTTCTGACCGATGTGAGGAACCGCTCCACTTCCTGGATCTTTCGTTCTGTCCGTTGGTCTGGGGGTGATAGCCAGAGGAGAGGCTTGCATTCACACCTAGGAGACGGAAAAAAAAACAATGCCACACTCGGGATATAAACTGGGTTCCTCTGTCTGAGACAATGTCTTCTGGTAAATCATAGGTGTGGAAGACATTATCGACCAGGAGCTTGGCTGTGTCCCAGGCTGTAGGGAGACCCTTAAGTGGTATGAGATGACAGAATTTTGAAAATCATGCTGGAAAACAGCATAGTCAGGTGGTATATAAACAGACTGTTTTTCCAATGGACTTTCAATGGACCAGCAGGATGAACCCCACTTAATAATTTCGTCTGTGCCCCAGGAGAGAATGGGATCGTGCAGAACCAGCCATGAATGCCCTAAGACCACATTGACGGTGGAGCCCTCCAGAACTAGAGACCACATCTCCTCATCATGGCATTGACCAACACGTAGCCAGCACGACGCCTCACATCCCTGTCAGAGAGAGGACGACCAGTAACTGATTGAACTTGATACCTTTTTCGGTAGGCGATATGTCCAAACACTAAAAAGTGTTTAACGAAAGCAGTATATGAGGCCACGGCCGGTCCGGTCTGACACCAGATGGACTCTGCCCATCCTAATGCCGGTCCTGAGAGGCTGGAAATGACATAACACATTTTAGAATGTTCGGTAATATATACATTTGGGTAAGTAGCGAACACAATAGAGCACTGCATTAATTATTGTTATGTAACAATAATTAATAACGAAAACATTATAGAGACTTACCTTAAATGTTGAAATCAGTGCTCCGATGCACTGCACACCCTCAACTGTTCTCATTCACTAATCATCACCACCAGCTGCTGCTCATCACCACACCCATTCACTAACACTATTTAACATCTACAAGGATACTCACCTCAGTTATTAAACCCAATCACTGTTACTGCTCTGCTGCCTTTAAAATAAAGACCATTAAATCACTTACCTCCTGTGTTGCAGTCTGCTTCCTAACATCTACACTGTCTATTCATATTAAACTGGTTGATTGTACATTAATTTAATCGTGCCCTGCGTTACATGAATTCATGAATTACATGAATGTTGATTCAGGATGTTGTCATCCACAATTGTGATGACCGAACGATATGAGACTTCTCCCGCTTATGATCTGTAAACCCTCATTTCGAGCTATCCATTGTATTTATTTTTAAATATTTTATAAATAAGAATATTTAATTCCCATTTGGTGGACTTTTGTGTCCAAAAGTGTGCAAAAATGTCGCCAAACAAGGTTTTCACACTGCAGCTGTAAAATAGTGATCAACTCTTGTTTGTCTGAGGGAACAACAGTCACTAAGGGGGACAGGGCTTACCAACAGGTCAATTGCAAATAGCAGCTAACCTAATTAATGTGATGTGTGTACTACTGTCATCTTTGTTTTTCTAAAAGCTGTTTGCAGAATGCATCTTTTGGAGTCTGTAGAACACCATAATGCTGTCTACAAAAAGACAGCTCATAGGATTCAGAGCCGCAGTTCTGAATGAAGATGAACAAGATGATAGAATTAGCTCAATAGCCAGTGGTTTGATCTAAAAAAACATCCTGGCAGTTTCTCAGAAGAAAAATACGGTTTGCACGTGTTGGAGTGTTTGAGAGGAATAGGTGATGGTATGAAGCTATGCCAGAGAATCTGAACTCAATCGTAAGTGAAGGACACACTCAGTTTGATGTGCACAGAGACCTTTGTATGAGTGAGAGAGCGAGAGGTAAATAAAAAGCTTTTAGTGTCAGAGATTACAGAATCTGATCCGTCTCTCCACACACAGACACACACACACACACACACACACATGGCTAGGCCTATTTTTGGAGGCTTTTAAAAGTTCCAAGAATCTTAAATGTAAACTAATGAACTGTAACGGTTTCTTAAAATCTGGATGAGCACGAGATGTTCCTCTATTATGTTCTGCCTCTCATCTTTCTCTTTCATTCGGCTCTGTTGTTTTTCTGTGACCCAAACACAAGCTGGCAGGTGAAGAATGGCTTTCTCACGCTATGAGTGATTGTGCAGAGATGTTCCCTACAGTTAAATTAGGCTGGCCAAGTTCCAGCTGCTCATTTAAGAAGAAATTAATTTATATTTTTGGCCAATGACTTTAGAAGATTTGGAATATATAATTCACCTTCATTGTTTGGAACAGCTTAGCATCAATGTTCCATGGAATTACATTTAGTATGAATTTTTTTTATTTTTTATTTGCTAGTTTCTCATGATTATTAAGAGGCTTCATTGTTTTTAGTGCAGATGAAACACTCAAACGTGACTTGTTAACGTTTAAGCGTTAGAATTTACAGAGAAACATCTTGCCTTGTGTTTCCATTGTATTTGGCCTTTGAATTCAGTGAAGTGTGAGGAGTTTGTTTGTGTTCCATTCGTTTGGTAACTGTCAAGGTGGAAACATGTTGAAAAGATGAGAAGTCAGTGGAGCCTCCTTTAAATGCTTGAGCAATACTGTTTAGAATCACACACCTGTTTTGGAAGCAAAGGGAGCCACACACACACACACACACACACACATAAATGCATAGCCCTACATAAAGTTTGGGGAAGCAATTGGGGTGTAATTACAGACATATGTGGACTCTGAAGTAGGAAGCCAGTTGCAGGAACTCTGACATGCAAGGGTGACCTTTAGAGATCTTGACGGACGCAGACTTAAAGGCAAGAGTTAAAAACTTAAAGGCTATTGACTGACTGTATATATACATACCACTGCAAATTGAAGACAAATTGAACAAAAATTGTTCACATGCCAAACATTTTTTATGACAAAGACACAAACTAGCTAATCGGGGGAGTGAGGGGGCTACCTGAAAAACTATATATAAAACTTTATATTTTACTATAAAGTGAACCTCGGGACAGAAGCTGTTTTACCAAAAGCTGTAATACCAAATATTTATTTGATTTAGTTAATAGAAGTAAATTGATAAATTAAATTTATTTATGGCATTATTTTTGAAAGCATCCTTATTTTACAGCATTTTTACACGAATGTCTTAAACTTTGAACTAAAAGTAAAGTACTATAGCTTTGCAGGTAGTTTTTTTAAGCATCTTGGAGATGTTGCCACAGTTCTTCTGGATTTAGTCCGTCTCAGTTTGTTCTGTTACTTCTTGTCATTCCAGACAGACTGGATTATGTTCAGATCAGATCTCTGTGTGGAGCACTGGCTGTTCTCAGACTCCTTGAGCAGACAATAATCTAACTGCATTATTACAATTAGTGACAAAAATAATGTTTGGAAATGTAAACTGATATTTCCTACTGACCCGCTACCGCAAAAGATAGAAATAACCGACTTAAAACCATTTTTTGTTGGTGAAAATACTATTGCCTAAGACTTTTGCACAGTATTGTATATATCTACGGTTTAATAATAAGTTGCAAAATATAATACAAATTTCTCTATCTTACATTAAACAAAACAACAACAATAATATATATATATATATATATATATATATATATATACCTAATGTGACTACAATTTGACAAAAGTGCTGTATTGTCAAAGTAACAGCTTGTGTTAAAGATTCTACATTCAATTTTCATATGCCATCAGGACTGACCAAACTCTGCAAATCAAATTTAAACTTCTAGTACAGATGAGAATGTTTTTTGACACAAGGACTGTTATTTTGTCAGAGCTCATTGTTGATCCACTCTAAACAGGCTTTTATTGCAGCAGAGCTGGAGCTGGATCTCAGAGTGTTTCTGTCATGAACAATCACATAATCAGCAGAAAACAGCACCATTTACAAGTCCATAGAAGCCCAGTATTTGTTCAGTTTGACGTTTACAGAAACTGCGGATGGGAAATTGGTCTCCTTTGGCTCAATTTAACCGAGCAATAGAGTATGTGTGAAGAGTTTATGAGGGCTAACTGTGTGAATGACAACACTATTGTTCCTTATCCTCAGGATGAGTGAGGGAGCGGATTTTAATAACATAATTTTAGACATTTAAGACACCTTTTGTTGTTTTACAGTTTAACCCTATCCTGCACATTTCCCCCTCACGTTCTCTCCTCTTCCACCGTCATCCATCATCCGTGTCGCTGGAGGTTATGAGCCATCCATCAGCCTCCACCTGACTGCTCTCGCTCCTGTCTTAAATCAGTCTGCATGGGTTATAATGATGACGATGACAATCCAGTGGTTTGTGTGCAGTTATAAATAGGATATAAGAGATTGTCTAATCACTTGCTTCATTCCTAGATGAAAACAATGTAGTTTTATATGGCTGGTACAAACACAAACAAAAAACAAAAAAAGAATGAGGAGAAAAATGATATGGCAACATAATATGTAATAAATGTAACAAATGATTTAACATTTTTAAAAGTTACATTTTAACAGAAATTAAATGTAATATTAAAAATGTTTAACTTATTTTACAATATTTCCATTTTTGTTTATTTTAACTTGATTTACAAAAATAAAGAGCTAAAAAAAATATACAAAATTAAAAAAAACACTTAATTTAAAATTTGAACTGAAATACAATTACATATTTTTTTTTTTTACTTAATTTTGTAATGCCAAGCCAGCAGAGGGAGCTCTCGCCTCTGCACTGACTGTCACAGCTCCCTCTCTGATGACTTCCTGTTTGGCAGCCATTTAAGCCAGGGCCTGCCAAACAAAAGTTGCAAAGTGTTGTTTTGTTGTTGCGGACTCTACCAAGTGTTTTCATAGTTTTGCCAAGTCTTGTTTCGTGGTCATTGTCTTGCCTTGTTTTTATTCTCTGGTTTTCTTTGTTACTTTGGACTGCTCTCTTGGATTTTGACCTTGGACTGCTGCCTTGGGTTTTGCGAATGTTTTGCTGCTTGCACTGACCATTGCGTGTTTCTGAATTACACTTCTGTCTTGCCCTTGGATCTTACAGTTTGCTGGTATTTGGACTTTGCCTGTTTTTGACAAAGCTTGCATTTGGATCTTTCATCATCGTCTTGTTGAGTCCTCGATACTTTTGTTTAGTTTAACTTGATTTAAAAAAAGCTTAAATATAAGAAATTATAAATACATTAATAAAAATAACAAAAACAAAAAATAAAACACTGTATTTAACTAAAATAAAATGAAAATATATTTTTTTATATAATTATTTTATTTTACAATATTACTTATGTTTAGTTTGTTTACTAAAATAGCTAAAAAACTGAAATAAAACATAATTACAAAAACAAAACACAACTTAATTACCTAAACTTTAATTAATAATGAAAATAAAATATGTTTGATCCAACCACAAATGAAATGTTGAGCATTTTTGATGCAAAAGCTTTATTTTATTATTTTTTATTTTTATTTTTTTTATGTAACCAAATGCATTTTTTAGTTTTTTAAATGGTAAACATCTGTTTCAGCAAGTATTTGTTTTTAAATTTCATGGCAACTACACTAAACAACAATTCATTGTAAAAACAATTTTCACTCAGAAAATGCTAGTGAATGTAAAATGACATGGCAAGTGACATGCTTCAATAATGTTTGCTTTATATACAACTTTGATTAAAATAAAAGATCTTGTTCAGACATTATCACTTGTCATTATCTTGACAATTAAATGTAAAAAAAATAAATCTTGTCATTATTTATCATTACGAAATAACATTTTGTATATGTTTTCCTCTAAAAGAGTAAACATCACAAGATAATTTAACTTAGTTAATAGTCTCTGCGGCAATCAGCAAATCATAGCATTTCAAAGTGCTAGCAAGCAAGCAAATTCAACGTACATTTACTAAAATAGCAAAATTACGTCAAAATACACAACAAGCTCCAAGTGCTATTAAAAAAAGTTAAGTGTTCTGGTGCCACCAAGTGGATATAAACAGCAGCTGGCTGCTGTGGCCCCTGAGAGCCGATTGGAGCCCTGCGGCCCCTCACTGATCCTCTGAGGAAATCATAATAAACTCAAGCCCTGCCTTTCTGCTTTGGAAGTGGAGTTGGTCTTTTACTGAAGTTTAACAATGAAACTCAAGCTCAGCCAAACTCCATACGTAGCCTGGGGATGAAAATTAAAACCACATGGGAGAGAACGAGAGCAAGAGAAAGATGTCTGTTTATATGTTCATACTGATTGCAGTCTGGTCATCATTAAGAACAGAGAAATGAGGAATGATAATAAGGTCTAATTTGCAAGGAATTTAAATCTCATCAAAGCCTTTGAGGCCGTTTGTTAGGTGATCAGCTATTGTCAGACTGTATTTGTAAATCATAACATGCATGAAGGGTGGGGAGTCATTCCTGCGAAATGTGAAATTAAATGTAATCTGATGAAGGAAGATGCTCGTTTGTGATGTGTTTCCTGGCTGCTTTAGCGTCAGACAAAACATGTGACTTTATAAAGCACCAGTGTCTTTATTGGAAAATTCATGTCATCTTCTTCACATTTGCAGGCCTGTAATGCATATAATATCATTTAGTTTGCTTTAAGCACTTCAGATTTGCACCAATTCTGACTGAGACTGTGTGCTTTAAACCAGAATCACATACATCAACTTTTTTTCATTTAGTACTGAAAGCCCAGGTTATTGGTATTATTTCAGATTTAAACATTTCTTATAGTGTTCTGCAATAATGACTGTCAGAAACTTTATATTTGCATTATATGCTGCCCATTTTTCACTGATATTCTTCTAGAGACATGAAACCGACTGATTGTAAGTTGTTATTTGTATTTTGTTTTTATGCTACATTTGTAGCCACATCTTCTTAAGACTTATTTATTTATCGATTGATTGGTTGATTGTTGGGAATGTTTGTTTCAATTTGTTTTTTACCCTTTTTATTTATTTATGGTAATGTTTGTTTCATTATAAATTTCTAGCAGATTCTTTTTACCTCATTTATTTTATTTATTTATATATTTAGGCTAATGTTGTTTTAGAAAATTTCTAGAATTTTTTTTTTCGTAGTGCCTATTTAGACTACTGTAAGTGCAAATAGCCTGCCTTAGGTAGTGGCTGTTTACACAAACTCCGCCCACCAATGTGTGCTTGGGCTAGTAAATATTACAAAAGAGGAAAACTTGACATCAGTTACTGTGGTGCAGATGGTAAAAAGTATGGCAATCTTATTTTAATGTGATCAACCCGGGTTAGAATCTGCCTTTTGGAAAAAAAAAATCTTCCTTTTTAATGTTTGTTTCATGGTAAATTTCTAGCAATTTCTTTTTATCTTATATATTCATTTATGTTAATGTTTATTTTAGAATTTTCTAGAAATGTATTTTTTTACCACAAATGGTCCCATTATTTACTTATTAAATGCAAACTACATAAAGCAACATCATCTAGTAATAAAGGCATGCAGGATTCATGAAAGGCTCATTACCTCATTTACCATAGGCAAAATGTGTAATGTAAGGTCATAATCTGGCACAAACTGCAAAAGTCTAGACAGATGTTCTGCTGATCTCTGGAGTGTTTAATACTGTACACATGTTTCACTCGCACTGATTCAATACCCAAACCACAGGTGCATCTGGACAACGTGTTAATCACATTAAACAAAAAACGTAAAGCTCTGCGTCTAGACGGAGGAGATCAGGCATAGCGTAGTATTTAGTGGCAAGAAAAAGTAAACCTCCTGGGAATGGTTAGTTTTCTGCATTAATTGGCAATAAAATGTCATCTGATCTTAATCAATGTCACAATAATAGACAAATACAATGTGCTTAAACTAACAAAACACAAACTGCTAGAGTCTTGATTGAAACCTTTTCATTAAACATGAGTGCTGTAGAAGAAAAACAAATTTTCTTTACCAAATTTTCTTTTTATATTTTGCTATAGCTCTTTAAGATTCCTGAGCCTGCAAAGTCCTGCTCGTTCTTTGATTTTCTGCATATTTGAACCATTTACAGTAGCGACTGTATTATGTTAAGGTCATCTTTTCAATGGACAATGATGGACTCAAGCGTCAGAGATGTAATGATCAGTATCAGTTTTGCTTATTTTGTCTTCTTGGAAACATTTTCTGCAGCTTCTGAATGGCAGTACTACAGGAAAATACAACATTTAAAGAAAATAAGAAGATAGCCTACATCTCAAAATTATAGTTTCCACTATTGGAAAAGGGTACAAATATGCTGAATGCTGGAGAACTGAAGAATGAGCAGGAGCTGGAGGATTATTCTGAAGAACAGGGATCAGATGAACTGCTCAGGACTCAACAAACATCAGAAAAACATTTGTGTATTATCCAACTTCAAGGTTAAGTTCAATATTTCCTCTTCACTGTGAATGTTTAATGTGACAGTTTAAATAAAAACATGAATAGTTTGTGTGATGTTAGCTGAAGCACATTGTTTTTGTCTATATTCCTGACTTTGATTAAGATCAGATGACATTTTATAACAAATGAATGCAGAAAACTAACTATACCAGTGGGTTCACATACTTTTTCTTGCTACTGTGTATCTAAATTAAAGGGGCCAGCAACTTTTTTGCTAAAACTTTACAACAAGGCTCCATTTGTTAACATTGGTTTACATAAACTAACAATAACAAATATGTCTAAAGCATTCATTAGCCATAGTTAATGCTAGTTTTAACATTTACTAACACGTTATTAAAATCATAGACCTGAGCTAATGTAACTTACATGTTTTAGTTAATCAGTTTCTCTCTTTTTCTCTTTTTACATTCACTATCATTTTATAGAGTAATATAATTAGCCACAACAATAATTTCTCATAAATGTATTAAAATACTGATAAATGTAACATTCACTTCAGTGATGAGAGACTGGATGCTTTCAAGTGATTGTCTGTTACTGTCAAAAACTGAACAGCAATTTATTTAAAAATATACTGAATTAAGCTACAAACTCCATTATAATGCTCATTGTTTCCATATAACATGTATTTTGAGCTGCAGCTCATGAATGGAGTGTTTTCACTAATTAGCATTAAACTGGTTGACACACAGGATGAATATTATGCAGTTTCCACAGCTGTAGGATTAACAGAACATAGTTTCTTGTTTAGATCAACATTAAATAAAGAAAAGATTCATTCAGTAAGTAAGAAACTTTCGCTTTTATGGTTCAGTGCATCAATGACTCACCTCACCCAATTTCAAAATGCAAATTCATCCAGTAAAGAAACACCATGCATTGATGCAAAATAACTTTGTTTAGAACCATTTCCTTTAATGAAATAGAACAAAAAAAGCGTGTATCGCTACCTATTGCTTATGTACACGCACTAATTTATCTCTCTAAAAAACGTAATTTTTTTTTTTTTTTTAGTGTACGGTCTGTAAAGAAATTGAACTAACATTTGTTAAATGAGAGTAATAATGCATCCCATTCTGCAATGAGTCCACTGATTTTTGATCAGCTCATCCCACTGATTTTGTGCAAGGTCTTGCATGTTTTTCTATGCACTGGAGTAATTTCCCTGTCTGGATTCTGTTTATAATTTTGAGTTCATGATCCTAATCTGTATCTTTGACTTCTCTCTTTGAACACCCCTATGTTTGGATTATTGGATCACATCAGCATTGAATTTGGAACTGATTTATTGATTACTGAAACCGGACTGCGGATTTAGCTTTGAAGCTTTAATTGTTCACAGGGACGAAAATCAAGTGTCATTGATACTGAAGGCATTACTTTGAATCTGTAATATATTCTGAGTGTATTTATCAATACTGTTAGGCTGTGTTTTTCCAGAACCCTTTCACTCATATACGTCACCTTCATTATCGAGAAGCTTCAACCAATCTTAAATTCAAACGTGTTTTAAGAATTTTAAGACATTCAAGTCTGCATTTATTTTTTTTCTTTTTTCTTTTTGTTCTTTTTCCCTTTCCTGCTGTTGCTGGTGTGCTATTGGTCGCTCGACTAAGGCGGGGTTCACGGCGGCAGCTCTTCCTCCACCATTGTTTGGAAAAGTGAGGTGTTTACCACTTCTAAGAGATGTGCTTCTAAACAGTTAAACACACTTTTGAAAAAAAGATGTGGGAAGTGTGTCAAGGTTGCAGGTTGAGGATTTAAGGTGCCTGTACTATTTCTACCAAAGTTTTGCTATAAATTGCTTCAAGAACAGACAAAGTGACTTCTTTTTGAAATTGTGGTCGAATCTGTGTGACCTCTGCATAGCTTGAGGATGTGCTAATCACCTTTCTAATATTAATGATCTTCTCTGAAATGAAGGAGGCGAAGTCATTGCATTTGCTGCAATCAAGAGTGTGTCCACGATTGTGTGTGGGTCCATGCACATGCTGAATCAGGTCAAAAGTGTTTAAAAGGGTTATTATTTATTTTGCAGTTTTGATTTCTGCATTTTCTATGTGAAAACTACAATCCACTGCAATAGCAAAACAGCCAAACTCTGAGGAAATCACTGATAACAGTTCTGTAAACTCTTCAACAAAGGCTGAAGAGTATCTTGGAGGCCTGAAAATAATGATAAATAGAATTTGTGGAGCACCTTTCAGCACAATCCCTATATATTTAAAAGACAAGTACTGACCAAATGACACTTGCTTACATTGATAGACATCTTTAAATAGAGCATCTATGTCTCTACCTCTGCAGACACTCATGAAAGTAAAATTAGGAGAGGCTGTTTCATTGAGGACTGTTGTACTGCAGCTGTCTTCAAGCCATGTCTCAATTAGAAACATAAAATCCAGGTTTTGCATGTGGTTATTAAGTCATTGATCAGAAATGATTTATTTTTTAGTGAGCGAATGTTTAACAATGCTAACTTGATGCCATTACTTTTTGTCTCTAGAGCAGTCTTAGTTTGATATCTAATAGGCAGATTAGACGGGTCAGCTGTACGGCTTGAGAAAGGCCTTAGACTTTCTATCACGTGTTAAAACAGAGATAGAGAAAGCTGCAGGCACACTGGGTTCCCGCTTGTTATATAAAACATGCCTGCTGCTAGAAAAGTCTGAGAAAAGTATATGAACAGGGAGCAAAGCGCGGAGCAGTAAGCAAGAGCGTCCAAACAGTAGCAAAGCCGGAAGTTCAGTAAAAAAAGTTTCGTTCACATGTTAAAATTCCCAGTCAAACTTATGTAGAGTATGCTCAGGAGAAGAGCATGCTTTTTGAAAAATGGTGCCATTCCAGCAGTGTCGCCGATCTTGAGCAACTTCGTGAATTAATTCTGATTGAAGATTTTCAATTTTTTCTAAATGAAAAAAAAAATTCAACTGAAATTTTAAATAATTTAAATCATCTAAACAAACACAACCTGATGACGTTTGAGCTTGCTTTTTTTGTCACGAACCTGGCCACTTGTGACATGTCCCTCGTTGAGGAAAAAAAATCAGGGGAAATCCACTAAAAGTGTTGGTTTTATTTCTAATGTTGGTGATAATTCTGATTCGAAAATCGATGCTGGGTATGGTCCATTTATTTGCCAAGGGACGATTTCTCTTAGTGGATTGGCACAAGATGCTGTTTCTGTGACCATGCTCTGTGATACAGGGGCTTCCCAGTCCTGTGTGCGGGCTAATGTGTTGCCATTTTCTGAGGAAAGTTATTGTGGATCCGATGTTCTGATTCAAAGCATTGAATTGGGCGTGTTGAAAATGCCCTTACATAAAGTGTACATTCGGTCTGGGTTTTTAACAGGATTTGTGAAACTGGCTGTACACCATGAGCTTTCACCATGAGAACAACACCATGAGTCGTTCTCAACAAAACAACCCCTTTAACAGGTGTTAAAGGGGTTGTTTTGTTGAGAACGACTTAGTTGGGGAAAAGGTTCTCCCACATCTACTGTAGAAGTTATTACCCAAGTTAAACCCAATGTGTGAACCTGTTACTTGTGAATTAACCTCAAGTGATTTTCTGTTGAACTGTCAAAAACTGAAAAGAAGATAACAGCTGAGGACTACAGGGTTTGCGACAGATCGGTCATAGGGTTGAAGCGATATGTGGAGGATATTCTTGAGTTCTCTAATTGGGTAGCTGGCACGACGCTGTGCTAAGCCCATGGTTCCTGCTGGGGTTGGATGACAAGGTTTTCTTTTGCAATCCTTCTATGTGTGAGTTTGCCCTGATCGAGCTGGTAAATCTTGTCCTGTATTTACAATGCCTTGTGAAAGTATTTATATCCCTTCTTTTTTTAGATTTTGTTATGTTGCTGCCTTGTGTTAAACTGCTTAAAATTACTTTTTCCCCCATATCAATCTAATCTCTATACACCATAACTGTACAGGAAAATAATGGTTTGTAATATCTTGGCAAATTTATTAAAAATAAAAAAACTAAATTGATTCCATTGCATAATTATTCATACCCATATCTGGGATGATAAAAAATGTATCTCAGGAGCATTCATATTGCTTGTAGATGTTACTACATTACAATTCAATTGAATAGGTATGATTTGGAAAGGCACACAAATGTTAGTAGTAGGTCTAGCAGCTGATAATTGTTATGGGTGTGCAGAGGGAAGGCACAGAGAGGTTCGGAGTCCACTTCAAATATCTTTAATAGATCCAAAGGTTTCTCCAGGGAGCCAACATACAATGATGACCCCAAAGTGCAGAGAGCCCAGGGTGGAGCCGAGCAGACGGGGCGCTGGGGTGACACCGATGGTCTGGTCTGGAGTCGAATAGTCGACTATTCTAATGACTAATTAGATGATTTATCTAACTATTATTTTTCTGTTGCATGAAAAAAACACACACACACACACACAAATAAATGCCCCTAAATATTAAATAGATAGCTATAATTTATTCACTTATTATAAGCTCGTCTGCCCGCTGTCATCCGCCCCGGACGCGAGCACAGGCTAGACACATTAAAGTGAAAGGACGATGTTATGTTTATGAGACAGGTGCGTCCTCGGGTTTCCCCTTGTTCCGCTGTCAGGCTTTATCATTCTGCACTCGCAGCACGGCGGGATTGAACTGTGTTTCCATAGAGTCTTAGCAGGCGCAGTACGAGTGAAAGTGTTGAAAGGGTGTTCGGTGCTTCAGTCGAGGACGAGGTAACCTGAAGATGGCTGTGCGCTGCCTGCTTATATATACGCGCGGACACGCCCCCTCAGACGAGTTATCACTGCGTGATTGAATAGGCTTCAGTTAAGGGGAAAAAAGGAGTGGGCGATGCGTCGACTACTGGATTTGACATTGACGTTTTTTTTTAATCGAATCATCGACGCGTCACTGCAGGCCTAGCTGGGAGGGAACATTAAAAACTCAGAACTGTCTGGAAACAGCGGCAAACCAGGAGATTTAGGAGGGTTAGGCTCCACCTCTCCAAACCACTCAATCAAGTCATCCTCAAAGATATCCACTAATATCCCTACTGGGACTGATGTTGTTGCCGGCTCGTGGAGCGCAGTGCTCGGGCTTGGTGAAGTGCTCATGCTCAGTGAAGTGTCTCTGCGGAGAGAGAGGCAGATAACGCCTTCGTAGCGCTATCCGGGAGCCAGGCATCTAGGTAAATGAGGGAGACACCTGAAAGGAATACGTAATTAACAGAAACTAGGTCACGGGGGAAGCACATGGGGAAAACAGGCAACAAGGAACATAAACAAACATGGGAATGTAACAATAATGCATATCTGTGACAAACCACTAGGCAAGGTAGGATCCATTTGCAGTACTTTATTCAGGGTCAGAGTACAGGCAGGATAGAAAGCTGTAAGACAGGGCAATACAGAATGATCAGAATCGTAGACAACAGGCTGGGTCAGGGCAGGCAGAGAACAATCAGAAACGATAAACAGTCACGACGGTTTCACACTGCATGCGTCAGCAGGGCGTAAGCAGCGCAGGAGCATTGCGCGCCAATTGTGAAGCTGAACCGTGGCTTGTACTGCAGTAGGCTATAGACACGCATCTTATTCCTGTCGTATTTTCCAGCGTTCTTCTCCGAACACTGTGTGCGATGTGCTTTGATTTATGTCATGTGCTAGATTGAATAGGTTACGCTTTGAGAACCAAGACAAATAATTCCAACAATAAAGTGTATTGTATTTGGATAATTGAATTGAAAAACTAATCTTAATGCTAACAAATGCCTGACCGGTGTCAGAATTGACTACCACAGCATATCAAGACTTCTTGAGGAATAGAGTCCAAAGTCTGGGTCATAAACGTGTGCCGGGGAAGTGGGTGTGGCCAAAAAATGGTGCGCGGGAAAGGGCTCAGGTAGGGCCCAGGGGAGGGAGTCCGAATTGGCTAGTATTCCAGTGGGCGTTATGTGTATCTGTGTGTATCTTTAGTCAGATTCAATCAACTGTAGCCAACTGTATTTTAATTAGCATTTTACGTCAACAGATCTAATCAGATCATTAAAGGTTCTCTATTTGTATTGTTTGTAGCACATTGTTTGAAGGAGACATGCTAACATCGCTGCTGAAGAAATGCAACACTTACCTTCAAAAAAGTCTTCTCCTCACAGGAACTCTGGCCAAGCTTACTTATTTTATGTATTAGAGAAATCTAATACATTGGCAAGCCACCCACCTACTGCTCAGTCAAATACAGCAAAATTCAACAACTTGGCAAGTCAGCCAGGAGAGACTTTTATTTATATAGCGCTTTTAACAATGCAGATTGTAGCAAAGCACTGAACATTATCAAGTAGAAAAATAGAGTG
>JAUCMS010000133.1:333067-347093 GCA_032357445.1 Enteromius radiatus | reverse complement strand
GAGATGCTGCACTTGCGAAATAAATTAATGTTTTCGCCTGAGCAACGTCAGGTGCACCTGTGCGACCGCGATTTTTTTTTTCAGTCGCACATTTAAAAATTTCGGTCGCATTTGCGACCAAATTGGTCGCACTCTGGAGCCCTGTAATCTTACTTCAAGTACATGCATTCAACAGTTTGTAGATATTTATATACTAGAAAACAGGAAGAAAAAAGGTTTTAGCATGGTAAATGTTTTCAGTGCATGTTTATGGTGTTTCAGGTTAAAGCTGGAGACCTGGTTTGTGTGCGAGAGCTTGTGGCTAAATGCCTGGCAGAGTATGCCACCACCAAGCGCCAGAAGCCCAACGGCCAGAGACTGCGATGGATGATCTCGGGTCGAACCGCCCGACAGCTGAAGCACAGCTACTACAAGATCGCCCATCTGCCCACCATTCATGAATATGCTTGCTAACAAGTTAGCGTTGCGCACCCATCACAAAACCAGCTCAGTTCAGTCATTTGAATGCTGTCATATGGGTACCCAACCTTAATTTCTTCACTACTTTACTTTTTTTTTTTTTTCCCTTTTCCTCAGTCTTTGTTCTCTTTGACACCTGCCAGGATTGTATTTATTTCACATCCGCACTCATTTGGTCTTGACTGCTAGTCAAGGGCGAGTTTGAGCAAGAAAGGCTCGCAGGTGTAAAGTGTGTTCATTTGAATCGGTGCAAAATGCACTGGTTGTTTAAAGCAATGAAGTATAGTACCGCCTAGGTCCTCACTCCACCATGTGGAAGAGGAGGGAGAAGGGTTTTGAGATTCAAGTAAACAACAGAACCAAGAGATCAGGCCCAGAACCCTTAACTCCCACCCTAGGTTGTCAGCTGTCGTAATGCACACTCCTACCCAAGGTGATGAAACAAGATTTTTTTTGTTTTTCTTTTGTTTTCTTTACTGCACCATTCTGCTTGAATGGCTATGTAAATGCAGGTTTTAAATATGCCTCTAATAGAAAGAAAGTCACTAATTACTTACTGACCAGGATGAAGCTCATTTTGCATTTGGTTATTATTATGGTCTTGTGTAACTTGTGAGCATTTACTTTATACCTGGTATAAATCAAGCTCTTACACAAGCGAGTGGTACAAATAAAGTGGATTGAATCTAATTTGAGACTTCCTCTGTTTTGGTTGTAATCTTGAGCAGCGTTCTGCAAACTGATGTAGTTGAACCTTTCAATAAAGCCTTATTGGAATGTAAAGGACTTGTGCTCATTCATGGTGTTTCAGGCATTTAATAAGTGCTCGAGTTGCATGATTTATTGAAATCCAAAGGATAAGCTGAACAAACAGTCGTCTGAAACCACTCTGGTGATTTACTAAAAAATAACTTTCCCTTTGTAAATGAAACCCACCGTGAAGACTGGAAGGCTGCTTGTGATTTATTATGGCTTTACAGCATTAGCCAGACTCGCTGCGATGCGCATCCTGTGTCTGAAGCTCGAAGTGTCCAGAAAAAAACTGAATACATTCTCCAGGAGAAACACAGCTGCAATTTATACTACAACGTACAGGAATGAAAGCAGTCCTCTTATTTTTGCAACCTGGAGAAATCTGGTCCACCACCATGGAAGTTCCCAGAGATCTCTGCTCCGCTGAAATCAAATCCAGGGTTCTGTTTGAAACAGGAAGGGGGAGGAGTAAAAAAGAAAATGAGCGTGTGTCTATATATATATATATATAACAAACTAGAGAAAAAAATTAATTCTTTTGGACTTGATTATAACACACATGCACTAATTTTGGCCTCAATAAGACGTAACACTTAATTTGCAATAGAAATCTTTTGTAAAAAATTAACATTGTTTTGATATCCTGGAAAAATCAAACCAGGTTTTTGCAACATTAAAGGTGCCACAGAATGCATTGAGAGAATATTTTAAATTGTTGTCTGATATGAACATAGATGGTATGCATCTTATGTAAGGGGAAAAAATGCCCAGAAACGCTTTTCCAGGTCCATTTCCAACCCTAGAATTTGACCCTAGTCTGTTTTTGCCTTATTTGGAAGGTTCATGAATAGTAATGAGGAGGTCTGCTCTGATTGGCTGTAGCACGGGTATATGCAAATGTGGTGAGCGTAACTATTCCGCCTGTATTGCATGTCTCCCTTATCTGACACACTCATTTCAGTTCATGGAGATCTTTCTTAATGAGCTAATGATCTGAATCAGGTGTGTCAGGTGGGAGACACACTGCTTTAGGGGGTTTATCACCTCTCTCTGAAACCTCTCGAGCGTCAGCTTCCTCTGCATCTGATCCTGGATCCATGGATCGGCCGTGAATTCTCCCTCCAGCAGAGACTGCCAGCAGTTCCCAGCCTCCCGGTTCGACTTCATCAGGACGATCCGGATCAGCTTCCTGTCCTCTGAACGGCACATCATCAAAGCTTTTCCAGACACTTGTTTGTAAAGTTGAGGAGCACTATAATAAATAGCTTTCAGTCTCACCTAATGTCCATGTGGCTTCATCACCGACTGTGGGTCCAAACAGCTTCCCCTGCAAGACAATACACTCAGTGAGAACACCACTTATCCTGGTTAAAATCTGATCATGTGTTTATAGGACAAAAAGTATTTTAAATTTTGCAATTGAGCTTAAGCACTCACAGATCTCTTCTTCCATAAAATAACAAAAACATAAATTTAAATGAATAAAACTAGTTATACAAACACACTGTGCAGGATTTCCATTTCATGACAAGTTTATTGTCCTCTGTAAAGTTGTTTGAGTACACTACATTTACAATTTTCCTGGATCTGGAGAAGGAGTGGTCTCGTTTCTCTTATGAGGTGTTCTCCTATCTAACTTATTCAGGAAATACGTAAGACGTAGCAATAATTGACTGACAATAATTGTGGCTAACAAGTATGTGCCGCATGTGTTTGTATTTATATATACATAATAAACAAATAAGCGTATTATGTAAACAAACACATTTATTTTGGATGGAATCGTTACACAGCACTACTCTTAAAACGGTAATATGAACATTACGTAACACGGGCATTTCTCCACAAGAAGTTAAAATCTCTCTCTATTAAAAAAAATCAATCTCGTCTGGATTTGATGTAAATACGATCAGTAATCACCTTGAAGATCTGCTGGTCTTTCACGCGCAGCTCGATCTGTTTGCTCCCGATGTCACATCTGATCTCTTTGGCTGAAGTTCCTGGAGCAACATCGACTTCGATGAAGACCTCTTCCATGGTCTGGTACCATGAGCCCCAAGCAGTTTTACACGGGATCACGCCGCTCCTCTCTTCAAAATGCACCGACATACTGCTCTTCTCAGCGGCCTCTCATGAACACGGCTCCTCGACACCGTGCAAACACAAATCAGACGCAATAACAGCTACTATTACAGCCAGCACAGTGCAGAACGTGGATATATGTGTCATACATTCTGCTAATGTCGAAATGACTTCCTCTGCCGCCGAATGCCGCGAGGTTTGACGCAGGAAGTGCGCCATCTAGCGTATCGGAGAGCGGATAAACAATTTGTAAAATTTGGTCAAATATGTAAGGAATTATACTGCCAGCGTCTCACCGTCGTATAATATTGTTTATTTTGAGTAAAATACATATAATGAGTTGAGCTGATGTTTATTTTTATTCTTAAAGCTTCTACTAAGAGATCGGTTAGCATTGCTAGCAACAAGACTAATGTTGCAAAATAAATTAGCTCTGTAATATTTCAGTCAAAATATGTTACACACTATTGTCATGGCAATACATTTTTAACCGTAATTATAAATATCAGCCCACATAAAACAAAACAAACAAAAAACACTGTAGTAATTTATAGTAAATACGTTACTGTATTTCTGAACCATACTATAGTAAAGTGGAAGAAAAACTTTGGCAAAAACACGAATGTCTTATAAGATAACATCAAAGACACACCACAGTCAAAGTGACAAAGACAAAAGCTGGGCATCGATCGCTAAACTATCTTCACTCAGACACTTACTGCAAATATTCACTTATTATGTTAGAAATTTAGAATGCAGGCTATTAATTCAATTACTTTTTTTCCTTTTTATGGAAAAGTGATTGTATTTTGTTTTATCAGTGTCGGTGAAATCTACTTTTAAAAGTAATGCATTGCAATATTGCGTTCCTCCCTGAAAAAAGTAACTAATTACGTTACTTAGTTACTTTTTTATAGAAAGAAATGCATTACATTACTTTTTCGTTACTTTTAAAATATGGGCAGAGTGTTTGTTTTTAATATAAGAAGTTCTATTTACAGCAAATGTAAAAGCACACCAAAAAGTGTCAAGAATAAGCCTCGGGCTGCAGAAAAAGTAAATTCACATCTGTAAAGTAGGCTAGAATACAGAAGAAAGTTTCAGGAATAAAAAAACACAATGAAGCGCAGTCATTTTGGCTTGTAAGTGTGGTTGAACTGGATTATCAAAGGTCAGTAGCAAAGACATAATTAATAAATAAAATGAGATTAGATACATTTGTGTAATTGCAGGTTTGCGTCATATTCAGAGTTAATTTTAAAGGGGTCATACAAAGTTTTTACTACAATAAACTTTAGTGTATTGTAGTATATAACACTTATAGCCTATAGTTGGTATATTACCACAACAAATTAATTCAAGTATTTTATGGTTTAAAACTCTGTAGTATTTACTGTAAATTTCTGCAAGGCAAAATAGACTATAAGGGGCAATGTTTATTGAAGAAGGACTAGTTTGGTAGTTGATGTCTTTGCTAGATGATACTCTTTAACCTGTTGCTAAAATAGCAAGTGGATTTCACTAATTCCTTAATTTGATTATCTTGAAAGCATTTCACTTCACGTTCAGCTCCTCATTTGCTGAGAGTCACGAGTCGTACATAAGACGCGCTTCGGTTCATTATGATCTCTAACCGTTGACAATTTTATTTTGTTTGTTTACCTTTTTGTCACAGAAATGGCTCTTCTTTTGGCCTTGTTGTTACTCACGAGGTGAGTTAATGGACCAAGCAAGGTATAATACTTGAAGGAGCTTACTTAACCTGTTCTTAATTCATGGAAAGGACTAATCAAGGTGGTAATTTCTCTCGGTGTAGTCTTGCAGATGTATTAGGAAAACAAAAGATCAATTCAGAAAATATAACACGGATTCTGGACCGACTTCTTGAGGGTTATGACAATCGACTGCGCCCTGGATCTGGAGGTAAGCACAGGCCTCACAGTACATAAATTAATGATTTAGGTCCAATATAGAGAGTTTTGGCAGTTGATGGTTCAAAGATAAGAAAGTAAATGGTCAAAATATGTGTGAAATATTCAATGCATCATATATTAATGTAAAAATGTAGCAACATATTTATTCTGATTTAAAATTCTGAAAACATTTAAAATTACAATGAACTGTGACCTTGTAATCTAGTTATAAATATGCCTGACAAGGTTTTTTGAATTAGAATTATTGTTAAACTGATTTTTTTTTGCAAATCACTGTAAAAATACATGATAAAAAACAGAAAACCTTTTTACTTTATGAAAAAAAATTTAAGGGTGTATTAAACTTTATTGTTAAATTTTTTTTTGACTCATTTACTGTATTTCTCCTCATTTTGTTGTAAGTCTCTGTAACTGAGGTCAAAACAGACATATTTGTCACAAGTTTTGGACCAGTATCTGATGTTAAGATGGTAAGAAAATACAGCACCCATATTTAACATTTTATGTGTGTGTGTGTGTGTGTGTTTTATTAATCTACACATTTAATTTATTTATAGTGCTTCGTGTCTTGTAGCTCGTACTTTCTAAGCTGATGTTTTATTTCTCTCACTTGTCTGTTCAAACTAAAATCAGTGTGTCAAGTCTCACTTTGCTTAAAAAAGAACTCAAATGATGAATTAATATCGCTTGTAGTACAGAAATAAGTTGTTGTTTTTTTCTCTCAGGAATTCACCATGGATATGTTTTTCCGCCAAATGTGGGTTGACGAGAGGTTAGCCTTTCAGGGTCCTGTCGAAATCTTGCCTTTGAACAACCGCATGGTGGACAAGATCTGGACACCCGACACGTTTTTCCGAAATGCAAGGACGTCCCTTGCGCACAACATGACGTCTCCCAACAAGCTGTTTCGAATCATGCAGAACGGAACGGTCTTTTACACCATGAGGTAAAACAGATCAGATCAAATCAGACGAGAGGTGAGTTTGGAAAAACCCTTGATAGGAAACCCTTGGAAACCGGTTTCAGCATAAACGAATGAATTTTTGATATATTTATGGTAAGAAGTATCTTCATGGAACATGTTGCTATTGCCGCAAATATACCTGTGCTACTAATGACCTGTGCTT
Source organism: Enteromius radiatus (assembly GCA_032357445.1). Taxonomy (NCBI): domain Eukaryota; kingdom Metazoa; phylum Chordata; class Actinopteri; order Cypriniformes; family Cyprinidae; genus Enteromius; species Enteromius radiatus. The sequence goes on along the minus strand of JAUCMS010000133.1, from coordinate 340,738 downwards.
TTGTGCTCCAGGTTCAGATAATAGCCAAAAATGTCTCTATATTTCAGGTTGACTGTAAGCGCAGTATGTCCAATGGTGTTGATGGACTTTCCTATGGATGGACACACATGTCCTCTCCTGTTTGGAAGCTGTAAGATCCATCTGTCTGTATTTCCTCCATCCTTCCACTCACCGTCCTTCAACTGCTTTCTCTTATCCCTTCAGATGCTTACACTAATCGTGAAATCGTTTACACGTGGAGGAAAGGTCTTCAAGCATCTGTAGATTTTCCTCCAGAATCATCAAGCCTACTTCAGTATGATCTTGTGGGCCAGACCTTGTTTAGCGAAACGTATAAATTTAGCACAGGTATGTTTTCATTTATTGCTAAGTTTTCCCTAAATATTACAGATGTAGCCTGCCAGATGACTTGCACTGTTATTAGTAGGGGTGTGCGATAATACCGTAATTGTTTTTTAACAATATGTGGACTGATATTATAGAGTTGTTCACTACTCTTCACTAAAAAACATTTCTTGAGAGTCCAAAAGCATTCACCGTGATGAAGCCTATTAGAATGTGCTTAAATTGACCCTATTATTCATGTTCTGAAAGCAAAAAAAAAATCACTAAATTGGTATTAAGTAGTGCTGTGAAACGATTAATTTGCGATTAATTGGATCCATAATAAAAGTTTTTGTGTATATGTATTATGTACATAGGTACACACACATGCATGTACAGTCATGTGAAAAAGTTAGGACACCCTATTAACTTCCATGGTTTTCTCTATCAGGTGATAATAAAAAAAAATTATCTGGTTCTTGCAATAGTCTTGGAAAATGTTATGTTGAATTAACTTAATTTTATTATGTCGAGGGGTTGCATGAAATAAATTATATATAATAAATTATATATATTTTTGAAGTTGAGTCTACTTATATTCTATACATTGAGTTTATTAATCTCTTTCAGTAATTTCAGATACCTTTAAGACATAAATACAGCTCATCGACCTATAGAGACCCTAAGCACACGCGCTACACTTCACCACAATAGTAACCCCCCAAAAACACTAACATAGCAGAAGTTCTTTTAAATACAAACATAAAAGAGAATTAAACATCTCCCAGTTTTATAATCTTAATAAAAATGCCTAAAACAACATTTTATTTCAAGATTTACTATCCTTATCCCGCCCTGTGCAAAGCATGATGGGAAGGGGGAAATCCACTTCCTAGTTACACAATTAAATTAATTTATTTTACAAAACTGTTTCAAGTCAGTTTAACACAATGCAGTTGTTTAAACAGGGAACCAAACATAATTGTGTTAAATAAAAATATATTTTTTAAATAGACTGAACAGTGTTGGGGAATCATTTTTTTGAGTGTGGAAATTAAATGAAACGTATTTTTTTCTAATTACTTTTAATTGAATGAAATTAACTTGTTTTAAACAAGGGCAGCGAATTTGAAAATTAATAATAAAAAATAAGTAGGATTAAATAACACATTAAAATCAGTGAAATTAACCAGATAAAAACATGTAACATTTACGAGGGGTCAGAATCATTTTTTTCCGTGTGTCACATGACATACACACCGTATCATTATTTGATTAACAATGCAAAGCTAAAATGTAAAAGTTATAATTACCTTATGATTCAGTTGCCTGTAGATCCACTTTTAACAGCAATAACCTTAAGTAATAATTTATTTAAAGTAATAAATCCATCACGCTGGAAAATGTTTGGCCCACTTTGATGTGATGTGCTCCTTAGGATGTCACTAAATGTGCTGCTGTGCATTCAGACCAAATATCTACTAATCAAAACAGCGATAATCACTAGAAATTGCATTTCCTAGATCATTGCTGATGTCTTTCCTCATCATAAGTTGCATCTTTTTAGACACGATATTTATTTTTTTTTGCTAATGGAAATAGTTCGAAAAACAAAGCTGGTACAAGACATTTGTGCATCTCATCTTGCGCATCAGGGCAGTGTTTCGTTTATGAACAAATCTATTTTTGAATGAATCGTTTGAGTCATTTATTCAATGTTCTATTCATAAAGACAATCACTTGCTTTGTTTCTAACCCCCACCCCCACACACCCCTATCACTATGGTAAAATATTTATCTAATTGTATGTTAAGAGCTACAATTCCTGTCTAGCGTGCAGTCTGAGAGGCAATCTAAGATGCTTAACTGATCAGGCCTAATTCACGAGGACTGTCTTTAATAATAGCTGCGTTACAATAAGCCTGTTTCAGCTTCTGATCGTGTCCCGAGAATGACCGGGGGCTCGGTAATGAGGGATTTATGGCCAGGCAAAAAGCAGGGACCACTTGCTGGGTGCCCAATCAGATCTGTGGGAAATGGATCAGGCTCAAACCCAAAGGAAAGATCTGTGCTTGCTTACCTTTTCTTGTAATTAAGGGCAGAAATAAAGAGCCAAAACTCCCTCTAAATGTTTTTGTAGTCGTGCTCGGCTAAATGGGCTTGATCAGAGGATCATATGGATGTATTAAACTTGCTGTGATTCTTCGTCAGTGTCCTCCTCTAATGTCTTGGCATGTCTAGGTCTGTATTCTGTCCAGGTTGTCCATTTTTATCTTCAGAGGAAGCTTGGCTACCATCTCATCCAAACGTACATCCCATTGATTATGGTGGTTGTGCTGTCACAAGTGGCTTTCTGGATCAACAAGGAGTCTGTCCCGGCTCGAACAGTGGCTGGTATGAGTATGTCTTTTTAGATGGTCATATTGCATTAAACATTTGGATTTTTGACTGAGGTCTCTTATGTTGATCAAGGCTGCATTTCCAAAAAAAAAAAAAGAAAATTTTTTGTAACATTAAAAATGTCTTGATTGTCACTTTTGATCAATTGAATGCGTTCTTGGTGAATAAAAGTATTAATTAAAAAAAAAATATATATATATATACTGACCACATACTTCATTGTATGATAGGTTATGTCTGCTTACAAAAAAGCAAAAATATATTGTAAGCAAAAGAGAAGATTGCAATGCGTTTGTTTTGACCTTGTATTTCCAGTATGATAAATGAACTAGAAGTAATATAAGCATACATTTTTTTCTGCTTCTTGAATTTTTATTTGATTGCATGTTGCATTTTTACAAAACATAAAACATAAATATCAGTTTTAAAATAATCTTTATATATGTGTGCATACTTAGCTTATATACATGTATGTATATTATATATATACCTGGACCCTGTTCGTTGAGTGGTGTTCATCTCAACAAGAAGATCCTCGGGGATCAGAGTCGTGCTCTTATCTCTGCAGCAAGGGTTGGAGCGAAGGCTGTCTCCTTCCACGCTCAAAGTCTATGTGGCTGCTATCGCTGCAAACCATGACCCCATAGATGGCAGGTCCGTTGGTAACCATGACCTGGTCATCAGGTTCCTCAGGGGGGCTAGAAGGTCCTCTTGGGACCTGTCTCTGGTGCTAAGAGCGCTACAGCGGGTCCCATTCGAGCCTCTGCCAGCAGTCGAGCTGAAGTTTCTCTCGATGAAAACTTTGCTCCTGCTCAGATTGGGACCTGCAGGCATTTTCGATCGACGAATCGTGCCTTTCCACGGTCCTGCTACGTGGCCAAAGGTTCTCACTACTCCATTTTGGGATCAAGTGGTGAGTTACTGAATGGGTAGTGCTTTGAAAACAGTAGCTGACATCTTGTGTTGAGTCCCGACCTAAAGCCAAACAGTGGGGGCTTGGGAGACTCCCGCAGGACACTGGAAGGGTCAGCGTCCATGGTGTCTTGGTAGGGATCCCAATTCACTCAGAGTGACCGACTGAAAGGGAACGTCTCGGTTACGTATATATAACGTCACGCTGCGTCGCCAATGGTGCTGTACCACCGCTGAGCCGCCGGGTCACGGCTCGACTCCTCAGTGAAAACCTAAAGTGCGCTACATCCGCTGCCAATTTATACTCACGCTGTGATCAGCTGCAGCTGGATGCAATCGGCACATGCCAGTGTTCATTGGCATGTTTTAATACATGCAAAGTCTCCCGAAGTGAGATCCCAATTCGTCGGTCATATCGTAGGAAACGAGGGTTACATACGTAACATACGTAACTGAGACATTCTGTCAGGTTGAATGGTAAACACAGGTGGACAGCCATTTTTAGGTCTCTCCAGATATTTGTTAGTTGCCATTGTCTTCTATAGTATAGAAAAAGCAGCTGTTTGGTTATTAACATTTATAAAGATATGGAACAACATGAGGGTGAGTACATTTAGTTGAACTATCCTTTTAACTATTCCTCATTTAGGGTTATTTTTTAATGTTGTCAGTGTTTCTGGGATAATGTCTGGTGTAAATCTGCTCTTGCGTCTCTCGTGCCCTTCAGGAATCACGACGGTGCTCACAATGACCACTCTGAGCATCAGCGCCCGCTCCTCGCTGCCCAAAGTCTCTTACGCCACCGCCATGGACTGGTTCATCGCCGTCTGCTTTGCCTTCGTGGCTTCGGCCCTTGTCGAGTTTGCGGCGGTCAACTACTTTGCCACGCTCGAGGCCAACAGGGAAAAACGTCGGCTCTCCAGGGCCTCCATTCTGGAGTCCATAGCCCAGGGCAGTGACGATGATCCGGAGACGGTAATGTTCTGCTGCAAGCCACACTTAATTAGCACCACACTCCAGTCAGATGATGAGCTCCTAGTTATATGCACAACACGAGTGCTGCTCTTCACAAACCAGTGAGCTGTGTCACCGTTACTGTGATGCTAAATGAGTCTCGCTGCATCTGCATGTATATGTGCCTCCCACAGGGACAGTTAAATACCTCTAACGACATACAGTGCTGGCCAGAATCATTAGAACACTAGTGTTTTCAGCAGCTAACAACGGTTATTTCTATCTTTTGCTGTAGTGTATCAGTACACGGTACTATGGTGTAAACATTTTGAATTTTACAGTTTTAACTTAAATTTACATTTAAAAAATGTAATTTCATTAACTGACATAGTGTTCACACGATGAACCAAGGCCTATCACAAGCAACCTTTAAATAATAACAAATATAAATCACAGTAAAAAAGGAAAAGTTGACTTAACTTCACTGGCTACGTTTCGTAACAGTCTAGAGGCGTAATAGTTACGCTCAGCACATTTGCATATACCCGTGAAACAGCCAATCAGAGCAGACCTCCTCATTACTATTCATGAAGCTTCCAAATAAGGCAAAAACAGACTGTTTCATTCTAGGGTTGGAAATGGACCTGTAAAACCGTTTCTGGCCATTTTCCCCCCTTACCTAAGCTACATACCTTCTATGTACATATTAGACAACTATTTAAAATATTCTCTCAATGCATTCTGTGGCACCTTTTTCAAGAAACAAGAAATTCTTTGTTCACTCAACTGTGCAACTAGGTGGGACAACATTTGGGGTAATTTTGTTGGTCTGACAAGGGGTTTTATGTAGACAAAAAGAAAATATAATTTTTTTCGTATTTGAGACTCAAAAGGTTTCGTTAACTAGAAAATGTGCAGTTCCATTTTTTACAGTGAAGGTGCATAGTGGTGCATTTACACAAACACTAAACACCACCACGGTAATGCGCATAACTATAATAATGTAAACATTATATGTAATGTACAGCCCTGCTGCACAAAACCGATAAGAAAAAAGTCATTCAATTTGAAATGTAATGCAGGAATTCTGGGAATGCCAATTTACGGTTATTCACTGTAAATTATTTGGTCATTTTCACTTCCAAAATGATATACTACTGTAAAATTACATGTAATGTCTAATAGTTTTTCATTGTATATACTGTAGTAGGGGAACCTCCTTTAACCATTTAACAGGTTTTTGCTGTATATCATTTTTACCGTTTTTTACCATTGCATTCACTGTTATTTTTTAGAGTGTGGGAGATATTTTCAAAGATGAATTTAGTCTTTAATTGTAATAATTCACTGCGCCATATTTTATGTATTTAGTTAAGTGTGGCCAAAATGATTAAAACATTAGTACTTTCAGCAGCTGAAAGATGGTTTTAAATCAGTTATGTCTATCTTTTGCTGTAGTGTAAGTTGAAATATCAAACATTCATTAATTGTAATAATCCAGTGAGATTTGTGTTTGCTGCACACAGAGATCTGATCTGATCATCATCAAGTCTGTCTGGAACAAGATAGAAAAAGATCAGCAAAACATAGAAAGAATCTTTTGTTGCTGAAAATACTAGTGTTTTAAGAAATTTTGGCCACATGTAACTACACACGCATAAAGGCTCAGCATGTAAAGCATGTATTAAGAAACGAGTCCTTTAGGTTTTCAGCTGTTCTCTCATGTGAATTGTATTTCTTATCTGTTGTGCTGAGTTGGATATGGTAATTCTACAGGCGTGTGGCATCTCCTGGGACCACTCTCATGCGGGGAGCTCATGGTTGGTGTTTTAAAAATAGCCAGTTGTATTTAAATTGTGAGCCATGACTCTTATAATCTCTCACCTGTGCTGCAGATCCACTTGCTCCAGTTTTCTCTGGCTCAGAGACTCGATGGGAAGCACAAGGGGTGTCGTTTAAACTCTTATTTTTATAAAGTGCAATAACGTTTTAGAAATGTAGCTATTTATTGACGAGTCCAGTTAATTTATTGATATTTGGCTCTTTTAAGATGATTTAGCAAATGTCAAATCAAGCAGGGTTTATATGGTCAACATGGTGACAAACGTGAACGTGTTTCAAATAGAATCTGTGTGGAAATTTCAATTCTCAATTTTTTTTAAATGTCTAGATTTTGCCTGTAAAAATTGAGGGCTTTTGTACTCTAGACTCACATATGAAAACAACATTTTAAATACTTAAATATTTAAAAAAAACAAAGGCAACCTAAGTACATATATTTTTAAATGATAAACATTATTTTTTGTGGCAAAATCAATCTAATCAATTTCAAATTGATAATTTGAATATGAAACAAAAGCTGAAGAAATCAGGATGGTGGCAAATACATTTTATAGCACTGTGTTTTAGAGTGTAACTTTTCTGTAAACTCAAATGATACCCTTGAATACAATTCCTAGGAAGCGTGCAGTTTGATTTTTGACTGAGTGGAGGATAAAGCCTGTGAACACATGGCATAGACTTACATTTAAGGCAGGACCAGAGTTAGTTGGTGGGCTCTTATTACATGATTTGTATCATTAAAGGGATTGTTCACACAAAAATGAAAATTCTGTCAAAATTTACTCACTCTTGAGTTGATTCAAAAATTTTTTAACACAAAATATGAAGTTTTGAAGAATGCTGGTCATCAAACAGTTGGCGATAGCCATTCACTTCCATAATATGGAAAAACTACTATGGCTGTCATCTACTGATTGGTTACCAATAGTGCTGTCAAGCAATTAATTGCATTCAAAATAAAAGTTTTTGTTTACATAAAATGTTTGTGTACTGTTTACATATATAAATACACATACATGCATGCACATATTTATATTAATATGATTTATATTACATATAAATGAATGATGTCAAACTGCATCAAAAAATTATACTGTGTACATTTATTTATGTGTGTATATATATATATTAGGGATGCAACGGTACAGTGAGCCCACGGTTTGGTTTGTATCACGGTTTTCTGGTCACGGTAACGGTTCGGTTTCGATACATCAATATTACTGTACAGTACTGTATGTG
>JAUCMS010000133.1:127090-141388 GCA_032357445.1 Enteromius radiatus | reverse complement strand
CAAATTCTAGGGTTGTAAATGGACCTGGAAAACCGTTTCTGGCCATTTTTTCCCCTTACCTAAGCTACATACCTTCTATGAACATATCAGACAACTATTTCAAATATTCTCTCAATGCATTCTAGGGCACCTTTAATTGTCTTTTTTGGGTTAAATATTCCTGTTAAGTGCCCCCATTATGGATGTTTGAAAATGAGCTTTCATGCAATGTGTGACACACAGCTCTTAGTGAATGAAAACATCCTGCAAAGTCTTAAATCTGAAAGCGCACTGCGTTATTGTTATTGTCTCTCAAAAGAAAGAGTCGACTCAGTCATTGCGGTTTCATGTTCACATCAATATAAAATAATAACACATGACCCACTTGCTATTTTCACTTTGGTCTAAACGAAAATGAAGGCCTGTAGTGAACAGTTAGCACTGAAAAGGCATGGACACCATTATTTTCACGGCTGACCTTATTGCATATACATTTGTAGGAGTTCCCCTTTGAGATGCAACATTTATGGGAGAAGAATATATCAAAATGGACTAATTTTGTGCTGCTTTCTGTAGATTGCACTGATCAATCTGGAAATGATCTGGCTGCATTTGTGTTCTTTAATGTGTGCATCAAAAGAGTGCATCCACTCTTTTTTGAGATTGTGCTCTCATGCTAATTTGCCCTGTTTTAGTAAATCTGGCTTCTAGTCTATATTGCAAGTCACGCTTTGAGCGCAGTGTATATATATATAATGTATATCTGAACCAGTTTGATCTCATTAAGGGAAATGAGCTCTTTGGAAACAGGCAGGAGATTAAAGCCCAGCCACACAATAACACAAAAGCAGCGTTTCTCTTTTAAATGGATATCTTTGTATGCTGTGCTTAGTTTCCGCTGATTAATTACTCTTATATGATCTGAGCTTACTTCAACCAAATGTGCTGACACTTTCTTGTAAAGTCACCTTAATTAAGGATGCATTGTGCTCAGTGACGTCCCGTGGATAGAGCTAAACGAACAGCACACACGGTAATTCTTTTTTCTTTTTTTTTTTTACAAATGAAAAGGGTTGAGATATATTTAGAAGCTTCATCATCCTAAAGACACATTCATTAGCTGCCTTCCTCTGTAAAGCATGTGTTGCTCTGGTTAATGTTGGCTATTGATTGATGTGGTAGCCGTTTATGGACAAAGCCAGAGCTGTGTTTTAAGACTTGCTGCTGCAGTCAATAACTGTGAGTACTGTTTGGACCTGATATTGATTGCAGAGTAAAGGACGTGTGATTTGCAAACTGTGTCCACGTCGGCCTCAGGTCGGACAGAATTCGGACGTTTTAGTTTATGAGTGGGAATTTATCCACAGGATACCGAACTGTAGTTTAAATCAATTCGCTGAAGTGCAGAAAAGCACATTCTTGGAAATTAAGTGATTTCCACTCGAAAACCCCACATTTCATGTAAATAAGAAATTATGTGAATTTGAATGTGTTTCAGGAAGAAAAAAATAATTGGGTAAGTTACTCCAAAAAAGTTATGAATTACTAGTTACATTTTCAACAGTGTAATTAGATTTCTGTACTAATTACTCTCTCCAAAAAAATGTTTAATTACTTTAATTACTTTAATCACTACTATAAATCCTATCAACAAGTAAATGATAAAGGGTATGAAATGTTTTTTTTTTTTTAATTCTTTCATATAAATGATAGATTAATCTAAAGTGTGACCATAATTTATGTAGTAGAGTCAAATTGTCTTTATTAACTAACTACATTGAAAAAACAAATCTGTAAAATTTACGGTAAAAAAACGGCAGTTGTGGTTGCCAGAATAAAATATTAATATTTACAGTAGGTTTTTTTTGTTAAATTTACAGTTAAATACAGTAATTTCTAATAATGAACCACAATAACTGCTACAACGTTAATATACCAACCTATTAAATTAGTGAAATATATTCTGTACCTTTGAAATATACTGATAACTAGCAAATGCAGGTGGTGATGAGAAAGTCACAAGATGAACTAAAGCTCATCACAAGTAGCTTTTAAATAGTAATATATATATAGAAGGTGCTCAGAGTCATTCACACAAACACCATCATGGTAAGAATTATTAAACTGAAATGTTCATTTAACAACATTACATGTAACATACAACCCTAACAAACATAACTGATACAATAAAACTATGTTATGCTATGTTAATATTAAGAATTGGACACTAAAGTGTTACCAATATTCTTATTAACTTTAAGGTATTTAAAATGTTTCATAAAAATGCATTTTAAGGTTAAACTTTTGATTTTGGTGTTAAATCCTCTATTGTATTGTGTATATATAAATGGTCAATTACATAAGAAGTATCTGTAATTAAATTACTGCAAAATTGAGAGTAACCCCTATCTTTACTTTATTAAGGCAAAAGTATTAAAGTAATTAAATGGCAGTAACTAATTGCACCGGTAAAACTTTAGAATAGGTGACACTATTGTAACATTGGAGTCGGAGGCATGCGGATCCATATGCAAAGCATATTCGTGGTCAGACAGGCAGGGTAAACATAGATAATCCAGAGTCGTACACGGTAATCCAGGCAAAAGTGTGAGTGTAATCAGTCCAGGGATGAATCATGGGAAATGGAGTCTGTGGGTGAAGTTCTGGCTGGAGTGCCCTCTGGTGGACACAACGAGGGACTCCAGCTGGATATCATGACTAGGGTTGGGCATCGAGAACCGGTTCCAACTTGGAATCCATTGGAATCGTTTATAAAATTTGTTTTCGATTCCGATCATCGGTTCCAAACACGCAAGTTTTGGTTTCCATTGTGGCCACCGTATTTCCGGAACCTCTTATTTTGCACGGGAGGATGCACTACGAATATTGCGAAACACCTACGCCTGTGAAATCAAATGAGCCTGTGACATGTTTTGAGTCCAGCCCACAAAGAATCGGAATTGAGAATCGAAAGGAACCGAAATTGAAAGGAAGAATTGGAATCGTTCAAATCAAAACGATGCCCAACCCTAATCATGATAGAGCCCCCTCCCTAGAAGCGGATTCCAGACGAAGCAGACGGCAGAGACGCCCTCTAGGGTGGAGCCAGTGGGACTGGAACGAAGAGCACAGAGAGTTCAATTATGGCCTCTGAGGCCGAGACAGTACCTGCGTGGAGTTCATAGAATGGCATGGGTGGAGCAGGCAGGACAGAGACCCTCCAGGGTGGAGCGGGCGGCAGAAATGCCCTCCACTGCGGAACAGGTGGCAGAGACAAGACATACACCCACCAGGGCGGAGCGGGTGGCAGAGACACTCTCCAGGGTGGAACAGGCGGCAGAGATGGGACATACACCTACCAGGGTGGAGTGGGTGGCTGGGGCGGAGCCAATGGGACTGGGACAGAAAGTACAGACCAGCGCCCTCCCGGGAGATTCAGGTGATACGAGAGACCAGATGTCCAGGACAGAATAGACATGATTGTAACAGATAACATAGAGAGATTAACGTTGTTGGCAGACTGGATACTCAGGGTTAGGGAACGGCACTCCTGGCCGTGACTTGAGAACAGAATTTCTGGAACGGGTCTCTGGAATGGCTCCCGTGACAGGCACAGTCAGCAGTGGACCCTCCAGCGACCTCCAGGGAAGAATCATGGGAAATGGAGTTTGTGACTGTGGGTGAAGTTCTGGCTGGAGTGCCCTCTGGTGGACTCTATTAACTATGACATTTTCTCAATAAATTCTTAATTTGCTGCTTATTAATAAGGTAGTTGTTAATTTCAGGTATTGGGTAGGATTAAGTAAAATATGGTCATGTATAATAAGGCATTTTACACACACACACACACACACACACACACACACACATATATATATATATATATATATATGCATAATGCATAAATATAATAAGTATTACCTATACTAATGTGTTACCATAGTCTGATTAGGAGTGTTTTAAAATGTAATACAATCTAATTAAAGTACTTCATTTTAGTAATCTACATAATCCCTACCTAGCTTTGTCAATCATACGTAATTTGATTTCTCTGCATTCGAGCAGGAATATTATTAATGTTATTCTTCATGTGAGTGACCCACAAGACTTCTCCTGTCCCAACTCCTTTTCGTCATCCTTATGGGACATTCTACTTCATTTCCCGCTAATGGACATACCTTAGGGAGTCTCGAGATCCCCTCGAGGTGTTCTTAAGCTCAATAGCGAGACTCCACTTGTATTTATTAGTCGGAGAAAGCGATACCTGATTAGCACTGAGGGTCGGGTGTGTTCCTGCAGATCAGCTCTGCCCTGCAGAGATACTTACCACATCAATTTCTTCTCCTTCAATTTCAATTGATCACACATCCAAACACGCCACAGAGCAGATCAGCTTTCACAAGCCGGCTGTTTTGCTGAAAAATCTGAAGGAAGTTTTCTCTCGCTGCAGCGAATCCTTCAGGATTGTTAAACAAATGAGACGATTGATACGACGCTGCAAGGCTATAGATTTATGCATTCAATTACCAGTCACTCGAGGCACTGATTTGGTCTGCCATAAAGGCCTGTCATACATGTTTTCTGTTTGAAACACACACACACACACACACACACGTGAGAGAGCTGTCAAGAGTGTTTCATTCTCATGCATGTGCTGAGTGACGTTTCTATTGTCTTTATTTCTTTACTTAAAAACAAACACACGCAATCAAGCCAACAATTATGCAGAGTGACCTTTGGGAAAACAAATTGTATTCATATATTCATGTTTTAATAATCAAGATCACTTCCCTACGGGTCATGAGGATTGAATTAAATGGGACGTAAATAAGGTTTCCTATTTTATGAAATTGCATTGTCCAGCGTACTCTAAAATATACAAAGACATCCAGTGTTTATCAGGAGTCTATCAAGCCTGCGCAGCAATTAAAATGAGCTATCAACATTGGTTTGCGTATACGTTCATAAATAAGTGATCAGTGTGTGCAAGACTGATGTTAAAGTTTTATTTCATTGCATTATTTAGAACAGGGGACACTGGGGGGATGCTTGTAACTTCGTACATTAATTTCGGTAATAGAATTGTTCCCCCATGCTGTTTATCCCAAACTTTACAGAATTTTCTCACTTACTCAGCTACACATTACAGCGTAAACAAATGTCAAGACTTTTGATCGGTTGTAACTGTTTTACAACACTATTTAATTCATTTTTTTTCCTACATACGTCTTATATTTGACCCTGTTTGATCACACTATTGACCCTCAGTCCTTTGGGCTCTATGCTTACCTGCGTCTCAAACTCAAAAATACAATTTTTGATATATCTACCGCCATTTAAAATGCGATTTTAAGAAATGCAGGTTGTGTTTTCAGGGTTGCATTCAAACAATAGACTTTTGACAGTAAACTGCAGGGAAGTTGAGTTGAGTTTGTGAGGAGCTGCATTTGAACCGTTATCAGCTGCAAACACTAACAGATCATGAGCTGCTCAAGTGTAAGATTGCATATGTTCACTTCATTAAATTGCAGTTTTATAATTGCACTAAATCATATCAGGATTTTAGTTTCATTTAAATAAATCTTACTGGAACAGATGCAAATCTTTTTTGCAGAAAAAAAACCCAAAAAAGTTTATAAAAACATTGGAAGTAATAAAAAGCAGGATCTACTAGTAGGATTTTATTCAGAGGCATTTTCCCAACACCTAAACTCCTCAAATATATTTCACATCAAAAGACTTGAATGCTGAAAATAATTGTGAAAGCCGTAACCCTTTGATTCTCCCACTAAAACAAAATCTCCTCTTTGAAGCGTTCCTGTACGTTAGATCTGCCAGGCCTGACTCAGTCTGGCACAGCAGGGCATCTGTGTTCAGATTACACATTTCAGATTTAGTTTAGATGTACACTTCTCCATTCTCCCTGCATGTCCATCTCCAAAAATCAACTAGGGATCAACTCGGATCTCTCGAGACTTGAGCAGTAGTCAGGATTAAAGCTGCTGTCTGTGGTCACGGAGAGTCCCACACATGCGCGAACAGGCAAATACCTCCAGAAACATCCAGCATTTATTTCACATAAACCTGTTTAGCGTGACACTGGATAATGCAGCTTAAGTGACAGATGATTCTGTTTAATTCGACAGAAGTTCTTGGACACTTTGTGGGTTTTTTTTGCTCAGGGCTGTTGGAAATGCCGCTTTTTACTGCGACCCCAATGACACTGACATTTCCTTCACTTTGTGAGTGGCTCCTTCTCTCCCTAGAGAGAAGATATGAAATACTCCCCGTGCTTCACAAGCAGCTGCAGGTTCTCCTGACTGAGGCTGTAGGGACTGGTTGCTTTCTGGAGAGCGAACGACCCCTCAGGGACACATGGGTCCTGTGCAGGTCGCTCTCCCCCGACCAAACGCTCAACCTGAGGGCCATATGGACGTTTAGATTGAGAACCTTAGATTGCACGTGCGTGGCCTTCGTGTACTGCTGACACTGAGGTCGACTGCTTCAGGTACGTCTGTCACTTCTGATGTTCATTACACCCTCATGCTGTGCCAAACATGCATGACTGACTTTCTTCTGCGATGAAGATGAACTTTAGCAGAATGTTCATGCTGCACTTTTACATGCAGAGAAGGTAAAAGCAGACTCCAAAAATAAATGAAGGGGAATAAATACAAGCAGTTCTCATGACTTCTGACGCCATAAGACAATTTAGCATGAGGGTAAAACTCAAAATTATTTAATCATTATTTACAGAAATTACTTACTTTGTAGCTCTCAATTCTTATTTACATGCATGCATTTAAAAAAAATGCACATTTTTTTTAAATGACATGCAATAAAAGACAGAAAAAAAAAACATTTATTGAACCTTTAGATAAAGAAATGAATTAATAAATCAAAAAAGTCCCTATGTCCTATAAGACTTTTGAAGCCATACAACAGTAAATCTTTGCTTAAAATCCTTAATTTGTAGCTCTCAGTTCTTATTTACATGTATGCATTTAAAAAAATGCAAGTTTTTTTTTTTAAATTAGAAAACTAACACAATGCGATTAAAATTTAAAATTGAATGTGGCATATCTCTACACGCCACAATTTAAAATTGTGCAGTTGCAAATGATGACATTTGGTAATATTTCAGAATTCAAAATGTTAACCATTTAAAAGCCTGACATGCAATAAAAGACTGAAAAAAAACAACAACATTTATTGAACCTTTAGATAAAGAAATGAATTAATAAATGTCTTAACATGCCACAATTTAAACTGCGCAATTGCAAATAAGAAATGAGAAATGCTATTAAACCGTTTAAAACCATGACATGAAATAATAATCTGAAAAAATCCATTTACTGAACCTTTAGAAAACAAAATAACATTTCCATATGTGTTGTGTATGTTTTTTTTTTTTTGTGATATTTGATACATCAGCTCATAAAGTGAAAATATATAGCTCCTAAACAAGAGGAGGCGAAACCGAGCAAAAAGTATTCTTATGAAATAAATGAGATCTTTACAACAGTAATATTTGGATAAATATATCAGATGATATTTAAATGCTTAATTTTATTAGTTTTATTATGAGGGCATTACATATAATCCAATATGACTGTTTACTACCATTTTTGGCATTCACTTCCACTACATGAAAAAAGCAGCAGAAGCATTTTGCAAAGTTTGTGCTATATATTATTTTGGCTTCATGCATCATACGCGTACGTGTGTCAGAAACGATCTGCGTTGGCGTCATTGCCTAATATTTCCATCCTCAGTAGCCGAATCTCAGAAAATGTTTCAGAGGCTTTTCTTTTCCCTTCAAGATGACCGCCGAGCCATCCCCGAGCAAACACAAAAAGCCTGGAGTTGCGGGGCGTCTGTCTGCATGTCTGTCTGGGTCTCGGGGTACTGTAAGATGCAGACTCAATCCAGCAGACCTTCAAAGCCACGGCTCCATGGTAAGTGTTGGCAGAGTGGTGTTTTGCACAGCTTGTGCTCTTTCTCCAGCTCACTGCAATGCACACGCTCAGGAAAGCTCTGAATTATAGATGCGAAAACAGGAAATTCATTCCTCCCATAGCCACCGTCCCTCAGACCTTTGACCTAATCAATTAGCTACAGGCAGGGTTCCTGCTCCTTTGGAGAAACCACCGGCCGCAGTTAGTAGAGTACAAAATACAAGCTAAATGAAATAGCTTCAGCCCCAGATGCATGTGCTAGATCTGAATCGCTGTCATTTCTTCCATGTGGATGTTGAAACATTGCATGATTGCTTGTTTAATTGAGCATTTCATGAGCACGACTATATTAATAAATGAACAATTAATGTAATTCCCGGAGACCTCCAGAGTGCATTTACAAATGTAGATGCACAGATTTTCTTGAAATGGCATTTAATAGGAGAGCCGGAGGAATAAATAAGCTCTGAATTTCCCTTCTGATTTGTTTTTGTGCCACTAAAAAGAGACGCCTGTTGCTCTTCAGTCCAGCTAATTTACATTCTCTCATCATTTCCTTGTGTTTTTTCCAATCCCAAACGACTTTCTGTCGTCTGCAGGACAGAAAATGGGAAATTGGGAAGAATTGTACTAGTTGGTTTTTCTTGTATTGATGCAGTGAATGAGGACTGTTGCTTTCCAGTTTAAAAAAAAAAAAAAAAAAAAAAAATTAATAATAAAGGGATGTAAAACACCATAAAAAGCATCATAAAAAAGCCAATACAACAACTACTATTATTGAAGTTATATATATTATATACACTATATTATTGAATCTAACTTATTATTTAGACTCATGATAATAGTTACTCAGTGTGTTAATAAATGCTTTATTAACACATGTTCCTGCTGTAATTCAGGATTAAGTCAGGTAGTTATAAAGCATTTAGTAGTTAGTTGCCAGCCGTCTGTTTTTGTGAGCTCATTTAAAGTGAGGACTATTTATACTTTGTAAAGCATTTATAAAGGAAATGTAAAGGCCAATTTATCTTCCAAAGAGAAAAGTTAAACACAACAGAGGGATACAGAACACAGAACTATTTGGTAACAATAACTGCACGCTATGCATCATTAGTTAAGCATTAGTACAGAGTCAGTTCATCCTTTATAAAGCATTGTTCCAACATTAATAGTCATTAGTAAGCAGTTTATAAATACAGCTATAAATGCCTTGGTTCATAAGCATATCTAAATGTACAAAGGAGATTTAAAGGCTCAGTTATCTTCCATACAGAACAAATAAACAAACAACAGAGGGATACAGAACTATTCATTTCAAGATGCAAAAAAATCTAAAACTTTAAAACAAAAATTTTTTACATCTTGAAAAAATATGTCTGTGTTCTGTATCCCTCTGTGTTGTGTTTGTTTAACTTTAGATGAGCTCACGAAAACAGACGTCTGGCAACTACTTAATGCTTTATAACTACCTGACTTCATCATGAATTACAGCAGGAACGTGTGTTAATAAAGCATTTATTAACACACTGAGCAACTATTATCATGTGTCTAAATAATACGATTTATTAATGTACATTTAAATAATGTATTAATCATTTACTTAGACTTTCTAAATAATCTTATCAAACTCTGACTACTCCTAAATAACTGGTATGCAAATAACATAATAATGTAAAAATTGATAAACTGATCATTAATAAAGTATGAAAATACAATTATTAAACATGTTATATATGCTCAAGAACAAAGCATTTATAGATGCACTTGTAAACTGTTTACTAATGCATACTAATGTTGGAACAATGGCTTATAAAGGATGAAATAAAGGCTTACTAATGCTTTACTAATCATTCATAGTGTGTAGTATTTATAAAGTGTTACCAAATATATTTTTCAAGATGCAAAAAATTATACTTCACATCTATACACTTGATAAAAATAATCCAAAATAAACCTCTGCAATTTCATAGGAAATGAAAAAATAAAAATTCAAGTATGCAGTTGTACAGTTTCATTTTTTGCATCTTGAATGTGTCAGAATTCTGTCTCTTTGTATTGTATTTGTTTATTTTTGTCTGTTAGGAAGATAACTAAGCCTTTAAATCTCCTTTGTAACAGATATGCTTATAAATATAGAGCAAGGCATTTATAGCTGTATTTATAAACTGCTTACTAATGACTTCTCATGATGGAACGATTCTTTATAAAGGATGAACTGACTATTAACTAATGCTTAACTAATGATTCATAGCGTGCAGTTATTATAATATATGTTGTGTACTAATTGCAAATATTATTTTTTTGCCCACAGCCAATAAATCAGTCCAGTTCATCACAGGTCTAAACCAGCCAACTACCAGCTCAAAATATTGGAAAATATATATATATATATATATATATATATATTTTATATCAAAAATAGACTCTAGAATGCATCTGTCACTTTTTTTGTCTCATTGGTAATTGTAATCAATACCCCTACAAAAGAGTGATAAAGTTAAAAAAATAAAGTTATATTCAGGTTTAGTAAATTGCATGAACTATCCCTTACATTAAAGCATTATCTCCTCACATTTGTTCTTTCTCTGTATGTGTAGGTCACTGGGGTCAAAGCCCACCGGATTCAGGGACCAGATGTGAACCTCTCCAATCCATTCCCATCTGCGGGAGTTCTGCCGGTCATGTTTTACAAGGATATAATAAGACATTTGTAAGCCTCGTACTGCTGTGTGGCTTTGAAAGGCTGGGCAAACAGTTCTTCAGTGACTCAAAGCTGAATCAAAGAGTCCTCTGTGGTTTACAGGAATCCACCCCTGAAACGTTTAACACTACAACAGAGGAACTGGTTTTCCATCTCTTTGCTAGGGTTTGTCTGAGTCCTTTATCTTTACTATGAATGCTTTGGCATAATAGATTAAAGCAGCTCTTGACACATCAGACACTTGACCGCATGTCAATGACAATTGCATACAAAGAGAATAAGATATGGCTTAAGTGGTGTTACAGTCATTATGTTTCAGATTTTTTTTATTTATTGATTCAATTTGAGCTATTCAATTAGTTCCTACAGAGGTAAGCTTCAAATTCAAGCAAAATCGAAGACTACATTCTGAAATAATTATGGTTTCCATAAAAAATGTGAAGTAACACATCTGTTTTTATCATTGAAAAGATGTTTCTTGTGGAGCAAATCCGGCCCAGTCTCAAGGCAATTCATGCACATTTTACGAGGTGGCTAATTTGTACGACCTCGTACGAATTCATAAAATCTTTGCTAAATTGTACATATTTTACGAGTTGCCAATTCCTATGAATTTGTACGAATAACCTACACCTGACCCCAGCCCTAAACCTACCCGTCACAAAATTGTGTGAGGTTGTACAAATTTGGACAAATTAACAGTAATTTTCCACTTTGTATGAATACGTACAAATTGGTCGTGAGACTCTGTCGGCAAACCAGTATATTAGAGGGATTAGACCTCTGAAGGATTATGTGACACTGAAGACTGGAGTAATGATGCTGATAATTCAGCTGTGCATCACAGAAATACATCACAGTTTCAAATATATTCACAAAGAAAATAGCTATTTTAAATGGTAATAATATTTCAATATATATATATAGATTAATCACATCCAAAACAAATGTTTTTTTGATTACATAATATGTGTGTATACTGTGTATACTGTGTATCTGTTACGTTGCTGTGCAGGTGAAGGAGATCGCTGGAGTCAAGAAGTTCCAAATAATAAACTTTTAATAAATAAACATAAAGAGTCTCAGCAGGAGACGATAAGCCAAGCGTTTACAGGAGTAACAAACGCTAGAGACATCCAACGGTAACATTAACATTGACCGACAAACTAGAACTGAAAAGAAGGCATAACTAATGAACTAATGAACAACAGCTGGGGAGACACAGGTGGAGATAAATCAACTAATAATGG
Organism: Enteromius radiatus; assembly: GCA_032357445.1. NCBI lineage: Eukaryota > Metazoa > Chordata > Actinopteri > Cypriniformes > Cyprinidae > Enteromius > Enteromius radiatus. The sequence continues at coordinate 129,500 of JAUCMS010000133.1, read as the reverse complement.
CTAAAACACAGGAAGAACCGTATATGGGAACACAGGAAGGACGACTTGAACTGAAACTAACACAATGAAACCGAAACTAGGCTAAGAATAGAAAAACACAGAACTAAAACAACCGAGAATTTAATAGTATATACACACGAACACCTACATGTACATTCATGAAAATATGTTATGTTTATATACTTAATGTATAATATAAAATATCAGAATATAAATATATGCATGTAAATACATATTATAAAAATATATACTGTATGTGTGTATTTGTATATATATAATAAATATATACAGTACACATACATACAACAAAAACTTTTATTTTGTATGTGATTAATCATTTAACAGCAACACACACACATATATATATATATATAATATTTTATATTATACTAACATATAATATTTTAATGTATAAACTACAAATTTTTCATGAATATATTTACATATGTGTGTGTGTATATGCAGTATATATATATATATATATATATATATATATATATAGGAAAGATGCATATATTACTGTTCAAATAGTGTGAATCTATTTTGTATAAATTGTAATATAAATGTAACATCGGGGACTAAGACGTGCGGATCCAATTGCAAACCTTCATTAGAAAGCATGGTCGTACAGGCAGGGTCAGACATCAGTAAACACCTGAGGGCAAAGAGGCAATGGAATACAAACAATGGGAGACACACTTCAAAATAAGAGTACTTTGAGCAACACATCAGAACAGGCCAAGATGGAGCAGTTTGTGGGCACTCCAGCTGGAAATAATGACAATAAATCAGGATATCTATTTTTTCCCAGTTAATGCTTATGAGATTTAACAACTGAAAAAAACTGCACCTTAGAAAAAGCAATTTAAGCAGTATAGGACTTGAGGACCTTTTGTTATATATATTATTTCATTAGTGTATAGGTGTGAACTGGACTCAATGTGCTTCCTTTTCAGGGTAATTTACTCTCATTATTCCATTTAGAGCGGATAATTAGATTATGAAAGGTGAAAGATGGTTTCTGAATCAGAGATATGAGCCGTGTGTCGTCTGAAGGTTTCGGGTCCTGTCTCTTCCGCTGGAGCTGTTCCCAATAGTTTTGTTGGTTTTGTGGTTTGGCCGTGACCCAAATGCAGGGCTTTAAACTCCAACCAACCCCAAAAAAGCAGCTGCAGCCTGCATTGGCTAATTAAGTTTGGACGAAAGAACTGGCACCTAGATGGGTTTGATGCCATAACGTTGTGCTGACTTTTAGTCACATGAGAATGGAAAGTCTGAATTTTGTGCACAGTATCCAAGCTTCTCGGGTCAAGAATCACATTTGTTCTTAAATACAGTTGTGCAGTTCTTTTAACAAATACTTATTGATGGGTTGCAGCACAGACACCACAAGCAAATGTAGCTCATTATTTATAATGTCTCATAGCCAGCGGTGTGAATAGCTTAACAATGAGCTTTCTGATGGGCACGGCATCACAAACTCAACACGCACCGAACGCCCAGCCGTCACCCGGCCTCTGTCGTTTTGTTGTATTGACTCACCTCACCGCTGTCATCTCTTTGCTCTGGAAAGCCAAAACACCATTAACAAATTTTGAGGACGGTGCTTATTCCTCCTGCGCTTAAGAGGCTTCACTTAACTCACATCTATCTCCGTAGCCACGCAGACATTTTAATGGCCACCTTGATATTTAATGGCACCGGTCACGGAAGACTAAATATACGCATTTGGAATGATAAAACACATATTGGAGTGTAAAAGCGGCTTGTGAAATGCTGAGAATAATGCATTATTCAGCTATGATGCACTCGCTGGCTTCAAGGTAAAGCTAACCCCCTGTGGTGCGTATCCATGAAGATGTCCACGCAGGTTCTGCTGAATTTTTGATGATTTGATGATACGTTGCATTGTATTGTATGAGCAAAACTCATCTGTTTAGCTGTGCATTTACTGAACGAGCACTGTGCTTCATCCGAACTGACTGCATTCGCTTTTTTAACTGTCATTTTTAAATCATTATATCAATCAGTTTTTACATTTGACATTTTTTGTTTTATTGTTGTGATCTTAGCTTTTGTGATTATTCTACTTCCTTTTATGTAAAGCACCTTTGTTTATGAAATGTGCTGTATAAATAAACTTGCCTTGCCTTGCCTAGTTAAGCTTTGAAAGATTTTTGTGCGGATGTTTTGCATGCAGAAAGTTCAGGAAACTGGCAAACTGATCATTTGGTGGCACTCTCAATATAAAATGCAAGTTTAATTTTTATCCTTAAACCAAAAATAGTGTAACATATTTTGTCAATTCTATAGTAATAATATATATATATATATATTAGAGCTGTCAAATGATTAATCGCGATTAATCGCATCCAAAATAAAAGTCTTTATTTACATAATGTATGCGTTT
>JAUCMS010000133.1:114576-126474 GCA_032357445.1 Enteromius radiatus | reverse complement strand
ATATACTTCATAAATATACACAGTATATACAAATATATTATGTAAAGAAAAACTTTTATTTTGGATGCGATTAATCGTGATTAATTGTTTGACAGCTCTAATATATATATATATATATATATATATAATAAATATTTTTTTTTTAAAATGCTGAGGAAAAATATAAAAGAAATTGGCTAACTTTTAATGTATGTAGAAAAGTTTTTTTTATGAAGCAAACGCACTCAATTTTGGCAGAAAATATTTTTTTATGATATGCTAATGTAAATAAAATTCTAATTTGTGTTTGTTTTTTAATTGTATTTGTTATACTTGTTTATTTTTTTATTGTTTTTGCCATGAAAATATCCTTAAATGCTGACATGCCATTAAATAAAAATATACGTACTACTTACTAGCCTGACCAGTCGTCTTAAAAATAACCAAACTTCTAGAAACCTCTGGAATTTATAGGCCAACAACATTTATTTGAACATAGCAATTCTGATTTTAGTACAGTTAGTGTTAAAATGGAGATGGATATATATATATATATATATTTTTTTTTTTTGGTTTGAGTGCATGACTCGTCTGAAGTCTTGTAAGCATAGATCACCTCAAAATTTAAATTGTCATCATTTACTCATGCTCATGTTCTTCTGGTGATATTTTAAGTATATATATGTGGATAAATAAGCAGCTGACAGAAGCCATTTACTTCTGTAGTGTTTTTTTGGAAGTAGGTGACCACTGTTTGATTTAATTTTAGGTTTAATTTCATGCCCTGTGCAAGCATTACAATAAGGCTACAAAGCCCAATCAAGCACACAGCAGTCATGCCAAGATTTGAATACTAACAGTGTTTTCTATTTCAATTAACTAGCTAAGAAAACAGACCGGTTCTGTGTTTATTTTGCACCCCAGGCTTTATTTCCGACCCCCAACCTTCCAGACCTTTTGCCCTACAAACTGGTTTCCCCTAATTTGAGTAATTAAGTGCACTGGTATAAACCCCCAGCCGGCCCTCGCAGCTGTGAACCATGTCGGGTCATTCACTCCACACAATCCAAGGAGATGTCCTGCGGTCAGCCCCGGTTCAGAAAACAGCCGGGAGTTTTGACCACATGAGACAAGCCATAGCTGCTCCTTCCCTGCTGTTTTCCCACACGCCGCTGAAACACATCTGATAACTTATGACTCTCAAATCCGCGACTGTTGACTCAGGTGCCATCTGATTATTTTTGGCCACCAGGGGTGTCGGTGAGATTGGTGATAAATGGTAGAAAGCAAACTTTTCACCCCTTGTAAAGAGCGAAAGAGACAGTGAGGGCCCTGTTATAAAACCAAATGATTTTATGAATCTAGCACCCAACACTGGGATGGGAATCCGATCCGTGGTATATCCCTGGGACGTGACTAATCTTTCATTAAAGGGGTGATAATGGGTGAAACCTTAGCTTTTGTCAGTGGAAAGAGGAACAACATGCGAGGCTCCTCGAGGCAAAGACCTAATTGTCACACTTTTTACTCCAGTGAATATGTCTCAGGGTGCACTGAAAAAATGTAGGAACAATTCAGAAGTAACACAAATTGTTGTTTTAAAAAAAAAAATTGTATTGTTTTTTTTTTTTTTAAGAAACGTCTTTTATTCTTAGCTGTAAAAATGCTTTGAACATTTCCACTACTGCACTAGAAAAAAAAATAAATAAATACAAAAGCAGGTAATTGAACACATTTTGAACTGGCCATATTGTCACAAAATATGGGATCATTTGCAATGCATTATAGGATTGTGCAGTAAAAAAAATATAATAATAATTATTATTATTATCTAAATATGTTATATGATTGTTGAATTAATTATTTAATCAGCTGACTCATAATTATAAAAACTAAAATACATAATTAAACAAAATTAAAAAAAAGCTAAAAAATTAAATTTCCTAGTAACAAACCAACAAAAATGTGTCTTAGAAATAGCTAAGAATATGAATATGAATATGAAAAAAAATTAAAATGGTAACAAAAATGGCAAGTAACACATTAAAGTAAATTTTAAATTGAATTAGACTAAAATGGCTTTTTAAAATGTTTCTTACAATTTTTTTGTAAAATGTGAAAAAGTGAAAAATCATCAGTGTACAGTAAGGAATGGATGAGCATATTACCATAAAATGTCTTAAAATGTCAAATTCATTGATTGTTTTTGCTGCTGTTTTCTCACCAAAAGGATGTTATATCCTGCAGGATAAAATCACTCAATATTTGTCTCTTCTCATTTAAAGGAATATACAGTTATTACCAATTTAAAAAGTTTCAAAGCAAACATTTTGCACAAGTTTCAGACATGCTAATTAGATAAAGCAAGGAAGCAAATGAATGCATGAAACACTTGGAATATTGCTTCATAAATCACCTCTGTGATCTCTGAATAAATTAAAACTCATACCGTGTTTGAGTTGAATATTTTACCCATTAAATCAAAACATAAATGATATGCAATTGCGCCACTGACCTGTGCGCGTGTGTGAGGGAGACATCTTAACTTGTTCTGCCCACGCTGCGGTGTGACACACACCATCTGTTGCGATGGAAAGTGAGAGGTCGATTACGTCTATGGCAATCCCAGCTTGGAATCTCTTGGAATTGAAACAATCCTGCCTGTGGCAGGTGTCTAATGCCTTCCTCCTGCACATCTCAGCCTGCTTAAACTCTTAAAATTCAGAAATAAATCTCAAGGCTTTATAGCTAAAGTGGAGGCTGAAGAGAAACAATTGCTCAGTTTTCTTTTTACCATCAAAATGGTTCTACAAGCGTGTTGATGGTGCTGCATGCTGAACGTTAAAATGAAACGCGTTTTGGCACATGATAAGAGTAACAAAATAAAACTGGGTGGAAACACATGAGGAAAAAATAGACGACGACGAGAAGCGCATGCTGATTAAGCTCACTATATATATTGGACGATCAGTGGCTCCATTGAGTTCTTGACAAAACTGTTCTTTATAGTGTGAGGAGAGGCCCAGTGTGGGTGTAAATGATCCAGTGAAATGACATCAGTGTCAAGGGACGCAAGAATAGCTGAGAGCAGACCTCGGCTCTCTCTCGTGCCCTTCAAACGAGTCGGAAATATTCCAATTACAAGTGCATTATTGAAGAGTGCATGGGAAACAAGAGTGGCCAAGTGATGTTGGATCTGGCTCGTCTGTTTGAAACACTGATCTATAAAATAGATAGTGACATGTATGGTTTCCCATACTAGGAATTTGTAATTGGTGCTCTGCATTTAACCCATCCAAGTGCACACACACACAGCAGTGAGAAATGAACACACACGCACACACCCAGAGCAGTGGGCAGCCATTGCTGCGGCGCCCGGGGAGAAGTTGGGGGAACGGTGCCTTGCTCAAGGGTCTCAGTCGTGGTATTGAAGGTGGAGACAGCACTAGTTATTCACTCCCTCCACCCACGATCCCTGCCGGACCTGGGACTCGAACCCGCAACCTTTGGGTTACAAGTCCAACTCCTCATCCATTAAGCCACGACTGCCTCATCAGTAACACAATTATTTCAGTTAAATGTTATAACTTATATATATGTATTGTAGTCAGTACAAGTTTAGAACTTTCGCTATTAACAATTACAAAGCATTAATTTGATAAAGTTACTTTTTTTGTAATAAATACTCATTTTTAAAGGATATTTTGCTTTTGCGAGGATGGGAACATTCTTATGCTTTCTGGAACGTTCCAGAACATTGTGGGTCATAAAAGACAAAAATCATTCAACATACATTCCTGAAGTTTTGATGACTCACTTTTGGCAGCTGTTTATGTTAAATGTCATTATGCAGGTATCAGGTCAATTTTATGCATGAGTAATAATAGATTAGCTTTTTGTCAACAAATTTTTTTCATTTTCATGAGCACTGTTAATTACGGTGTCCCAGTAGTGCACAACACAATTTAAAAAGCAAACAAAGCTCACAGCACAATGGAAGTCCTCCCGACCACAAGGGGGCAGTTGGTCTGCAGAAACAGCTACTCGCGGGCGCTGAGGGCTGTGTTGGTAGTAAAGTTTAATAGTAGGACACACAAAATGGACATTACATTGCGAACTGAAATAACATCAGGGGATGGTTTTAATGTCAGCATTAAAACTAGCAAAACAGGTACACACGCGGATACTCGTGACATGCGCACAATAGCCATTTTTGCAAACCAACTGCCCCCTAGTGGTCAGGAGCATTTCCGTTGTGTTGTGGCTTAATGTCGTTGTGTTGTGAGCTTATGTTTGCTTTTTTAATACTGTTGTGTTGCGAGCTTAAGCTTGTTTGTTTTTTTTTATATATAAAAACCTTTATTTTGACTTAAAGGTCAAATATAAACAGATATTGAGTCAAATAGACACATTATTTATAAATGGTTCTCTGAGCCTTGGGGAAAGCCCCCTCAAATTTAAAACTTCGACCGGACCTAGCGCACCCTAGGAGGGGGCGTACCCCACCAAACTCGGGTCGAAGGTAGAACTCGACGAGCCCTATCAGAGGCCGCCTCCCCGGACCTGATAGCCCCACGGGGGCCCGAGAGCGACCCACTTCCTTTCCGATTTCAACCGCCCGTAACTCACCTTCGGAGGGGGCGATCCCCACCAAACTCGGGACCCCGGCGGGACTCGACAGGCCCTATCCGAGGACGCCTCCCCGGACTCGATAGCCCCACGGGGTCCTGAGAAAGACCGACTTCCTGTCTGATTTCAACCGCCCGTAACTTACCTTCGGAGGGGGCGATCCCCACCAAACTCGGGACCCCGGCGGGGCTCGATAGGCCCTATCCGAGGACGCCTCCCCGGACTCGATAGCCCCACGGGGTCCTGAGAAAGACCGACTTCCTGTCCGATTTCAGCTGGTGGTTAGAACTGTAACACAATCAGAGTAATTCTCACATTATTCCAGGCTCAGTCTTCCTTCACACCTGCCCTACAGGGGTCAATCACAGAGCATCTCTTATCAGGCCGTGTGATGCTCGTCTGTTTATTCGTTCTTCTGCAGCACTCTTTATGGTTGGTCGTGGCAGGGGTCAGGGCAAGAAAGAGACAGAGACCACACAGAGAAGCTGCCTCACTCACAGAGCCACGGCGTCTGAATGAAACTGTCTGCTTCAGGCACAGGTTAGTGCTTGCTGTGTTTAACCAAATACAAGAGAGACTAATAATAAAAATAATTCACTATCCCATACAAAGTCCTATTTTGCTGCATATTATTCACATTTTCTCATAGATTCTCATAAGCAAAGAAAATTCTTTATATTCAGAATATTTAAAGGCCATGAAACAAGTTTTTTTTTTTGCTTAGAGAGGCTGAACTAAGGCACATTATTTCATGTTCAAACCATCAAGGCTGCAGAGAAATGTTGCTGCTTTAAAATTTTGTGAGGCTGAAATAGCTTAATTTAATGAAATGGAAAAAAATAAATATTTATTCATCAAAACTCATCAGATGTTATCCATAAACATACTGCTATAAACCTAACACTTAGCTTTTCCATTATATATAAATAAATTATTCAATTATATAAAATAATTCATAAATAAATTAAATATAATTTAAATTGAATGAATTATATGATAAAATATATTAAAATAGTTAATAATATTTCACAATGTTACAGTTTATACTGTATTTTTTCAAATAAATGTCGGTGTGTTTCAAACACACACACACACAATAATCAAATATATGCATGCTATGTTAAAAATGTGATTTGTGACACAGCTTACAGCTACATATTAAAAAAAATGCATATTACTAAACATATTTTCTCTTTTGTGTGCATTTCCAACAAAAATGGAGAAGTTAGTATAGCCTATTTCAAAACATTAAAAACAAACTTTAAAAAAGTGTTCAAATGATGTAATTTTGCATATTTACCCTGCCCTGTTATTTTTTACATTCATTTTACCGCTTCAGCCCAGTGGTCTACAAATGGTGTTACCTGCTTCTCTGTCACACCCTTGGTATAAAGATATGGAAACTGCCAACTTGTCAACTTGCTTCTCAGTCCAGCAATGCTTATAGTATTACATAGCACTACAACCTATATTAAAACATCTTTCTACTGACTTCCAATGTCAGCTGCTTATATTTTATTGCTATTCTTCCCTCCAGCGGCAACACACAGGCAGTTTAACTTTTTTTTTTAAACGTTTATTACCTTGAAATCCTCTTATAAATTATCCAAGCTGTCAGTGCACATCTCTTTCCTTCATTTCAGAAACACCCATACTATCACCCATGTCAGGACACATACACAGGCCAAATCCTGAAAGAGCTCCAGTTTAAACAATAGACACACTCTGGTTCTAGAGAGCGCACAGCTGGAGTCAGTCCTGTCATCAGCGAGTGTGAATGAACAGACTGCAGTCAATGAGATGGATTGATTATGCCACCGCCTTTTGACCACACTCTTAAAAACAAAGATGCCATAGAAGATGCGTTTCGAGTTTCTTAAAGAACCTCTCTTTAATGAACAGCTCTTACAGGAACCTCGTGAAGAACAGTTTAATCATCTGAAACTTTCGTGTATTGAAAAAGCTCAATCTCCATGGAACCAAAGATATTTTTTTTTAAAACGGCACTGAATAGGTCAGTATATGTCTTTCTTTACCTGACCATGGTTCCCCGTGACAAGCAAAAATATATTGTTTTTCACACGGTTTTAATGAGCTCTACAGTGCTTACGCTTGCACTAGTATGCATTCATTAAGAATGAAGGCCACGGCTTACGATGTAGCACCACGGCATCTGTCAGAAGGTTAGCAGATCTCCAAGGCACTCTTTGATTGAATATGAACCAGAGCTGTAAGCACAAGACATTTCCCTCATGTGAGGCGTGTATATTTGTGATCGGTGAGTACAGGTCTCTCATAGACTGATCTTGACGTTTGAAAAATGAAAAAAATTGCAGAATTTGCCCTCGCCCCCTCATGCCAGTGCTCCGCAGTGAATGGGTGCCGTCAGAATGAGAGCTGATAAAAACATCACAATAAGCCACACCACTCCAGACCATCTCAGTTAACATCTTATGAAGCCAAAATATGTTCCATCATTAATGTATTCTAAACCATCGCTAATGGCTAAAATATATGAGCCCATAATCAATAATATTGTTTTCCCTACCCACATGTTTGTTTAGAGCTGTTTTTGGCTTGTCTCCACTGCTTTTTTACTGTTATTATGGATTATGGACTTATATTTTGAAAGCAATTGTTTGAAGTAAAAAATGTTTTAATGATGGATTTGTTTTTATTAACCGATATACTGATCAAGTGGTGTTTTATTGTGACGTATTTATCAGCTGTTTGGATTCTTATTCTGACGGCACTGCTACATTTCTCCAAATCTGCTGAAGAAACAAACACATCAAGGCGAGTGAGTTTTCAGCAAATATGTGACCCTGGACCACAAAAGCAGTCTTAAGTCGCCAAAAATCCTTAGGAAGTTAAGTAATTATCATGTCCCATGAAGATTTTTTGTAAAATTCCTACAGTAAACATATCAAAATTGTCATTTTTGATTAGTAATATGCATTAAGAAAACTTAATCTGGACAACTTTAAAGGTGATTTGCTCAGTATTTTGATTTTTTTGCACCCTCAGATTCCAGATTTTCAAATAGATGTATCTCGGCCAAATATTGTCCTATCCTAACAAACCATATATCAATAGAAAGCTTATTTATTGAGCTCATGATGTATACATCTCAGTTTTGTAAAATTGAACCTTATGACTGGTTTTGTGGTCCAGGGTCACATATTAATTTTAAGTGAACCATTCCCTTACTGGTTCCTTTAAGAAATCTACAGTAAATAGTAAAATGTTTTTTTTTTCCATCACAATAGTGATTGTATATGGGACTCATTCTGTATTAGCCATTAAATAAAAGGCAAGAAGATAAAACAAAGAAGACATCTCTGAAGAGTTTTTGAACTCCACAGTTCAGACAGTTTGATAGCCTTTCTAACCCTATATGGCTGTGTCTCAAAACATACTGAACTACCTACCTATACGGGATTTTGATGTAATATGGACACTCATATGACACAACCTATGTAGGCAGAGTACTAGGTTTTGAGACACAGCTCAGCTCTAACCTCAGTCTCTCTCTCTCTCTCTGCGCTCAGAGTTTGATCTTCACTCAATGAAATCTGACTCTTCATTCACTCGTGCTCGTGCCCTCGGAGGGAACACATGTCAATACGACATAATGGAGCAGATGGAGAACTTTCATTAGCGCTTTAATTTCATCTCAATCTCTCTCTCGTCCTGATTGACAGTTTGACACTTGGCGTCGCGGCGCGCGCGGCTGGCTCTGCGTGTTCAGAGGACGTTCGTCTCGTCGTTGACCATTTCAAGAGTCTGTAACGCACTTCATTGATATGTGCAGGACGGCTTTTCTCTGTCGGTAACCTCAGAATACAACAGAGACAGTTTCGCGTCTTTCCGAGCCAGTTCTCTTCAGAAACGCGTAGAGATGGATCTTATGGGACTCTACCTGCTTCATCTCAGCTTCGCCGGTAGGTGATGTGCTGCATGCGCGTTTCATCTCCTCCACTTACTGACATCAAAGTTCCGCAAAACACAAAGCTGATACAATGCTGAGAGTTTCTTTCTTTATTGGTTGTGCTGTGGCTTGTCTTGGTTAAATAAGCACGGATCGAGCACGATAACCTGCTTTCTTCTCGTTTGGATTTATGAATCCATATATTTCGCGTTATTAGTTTGCTAATGAGGTGTTTGCTCAGGTGTGAAAGGTTACTGCTTTAGTTGGCATTTGATTTAACCGTCAATTAGCTACTTTTGGTAAAATCACTGATAAAAGGCTTTAACCCGCTAAACTTTTAATTGCTGCCTTAAATATAAAGGGGTGCCAACCTGTAATAACCTCATTGCACTTTCTGAATGTAATTACTTGTGTGAAGTGGGAACATAGACTATATATCCTCGAAAGAAACTATGTTTCTTTAGTTGTCAGTGTGTTGTCACTGAGCTGAAATTTGTAGCCTCAGTTGATTGAAAAGGCTGTGCATTTTAGCAGATTGGATTTGTGCAGGATGTCTCTTTGTTGCTGCTAATATAATTACATTTTCAGGTAGAGTGTCGTGTGTGTGTGTGTGTGTGATGTATGCATCAAAGGATGTATGCATGCATTATAACAAGTGCATTTGCATGTTTGAATGAAAATGGATTCCCAGATGAAAGCTTTGAAAGATGAATTCACAAATGAAACAGAGAAACAAAAAAACAATCACAGCTTTGAAACATATTTCTTTTTTTGTTGTTTTTTTCATTTTTAAACATATAACTGCATCAATATGGCAGTGAGAAAACTTCAGTCATCTCAAAATGAGGGCTTTTTCTAACTGGACTGAAAGCTGTAAGCCTGATAATTTGAAAGTGTTTGTGTATAAAATATTTTATTTTGCTTTTGGCAATAAATGATCCTATTAAATTATACAATTCCTTTTTAAATCACTATAATAGCAAAACTGTTGTTGTTGAATTACCTAAAGATTGCTCCCTTGTGTTCCAAAGAAACATTAAGAAAATCATCTTTACCATACTCGATTAATCGAAAAAGCTCGCCTGCAGTGATGCACTTGTTTTTTATGCCTTGGTTCTCAGTGTAGGTTTCCTATTTATTTTCACTGTACAGATAATTCTTCAGTAAAAAATGTTAAACCTAGAACCAAACAAGCCAGCTCTGAATCACATCCGAATCACAACTTTTGATTCAAAACACATTTATTTGAATATCAGGCTATATGGAAGTTTAAACATGCAACTGAAAAAAAAATTCCTCTTTTTTTATTTTCCATGGTTATGTGAGCTTGAGGGAAGTCCATGTCTGATTCACTCCATTATGACCATAACTCGAGCTCTTTTTCAAGCTCCACACATATATTCTGTGAAGCTGTGAATATAGTGCTCAGCTGCGATTCTGCAGGTAATTCCACTGTCAATCAAGGGGACTGAAAAGCAGGCAGTTTGTCAGCGATTAGCCAAGGTAAATATCGATTCATGCTCTGAGAGCTTGTAAATTAGGAACTCTATCAATGTCCATTAACTCAAGCCATGACTGACATATGCTAATTCTGACCTTGTTGTTACAAGAATAATATCATTATCAGTATTGATATGGACCTACAATACAATGGTCATTTGTGGCTCAGGTTTTCAGAGCATTATACTTCATAGCTCAGGCTTCAGCTGAAATATGCAGTTCAAAGCCATAATCAAACTGTAGAATTGTAGCCGACAGCTTGAAGATCAGCCTCTCTCCAGCAGCCGACTCAGTGTTTCTCGACAGTCTGTCTCTCTCACTGTCTGACGCCACATGCATAATCTGCACTCTGAGAAATACGATTCTTCATAAAGTAGCTTGCACCTTTATGAAAGCCGTAATTAATGAAAAAGTGTCGTTCTGACATACAAAAGTCATACTTTTCACATTAGGATGATAGAAAATGAATCGTGTCAAATGGTAATTTTTTCTGGAGCCAAAATATTTATTGAACCTTATAGAGAAATCTGTATAGAGAAACTGATGTGCTAAAGCATGCATGCATGCCCATTTTTTGTTGTTGTTGTCGTCTTGGCTATGAAAAGTGAAACAAAACAACCAGCTTTGAGGTGAATCAAGAAAGGTACAGAAAGAAAGTTACAATACTAGTCTTACAATAGTAATGTTAAAAAAAGATGTGTAACTGGCTCTAATGTGGTTAAACATGAGCTATAATTTGTTTTGGGTAAATCTAAGGGGCAGTCTTTGATCTCGTTAATCTGTTATTTGTTCCAGGGCAAATAGTTGTGTACTTTATATTTTTGAATATAACTTTAATGCTATATCCAAGCGCTGCCTTTGTACTCTTGACTGCATTGATTAGCAACTTTTAAAATGTCTACTGTTATATAATAGTGGTATTTAATTAATATTAGTATTTGGTGTTAGTGATGATGATTTTAGTTAGATGGCGACAAGAGAGTCAGTCAACAGTAAAGATGTTAATATTAAAAGAGTCAGAAACAAGGTTGTAAACAAGGAAGTTATTTTACATCTCCTTGTAAGACGCAGTTGACAAATGCACTGAGCAGTGCTGTCATCGGAAATCACCCTAAAAAGACACCTTGACTTTTAGAACGATAAGATTTGTACAAATCGGTCCATTTCAGGAGGCGGGGCTTAGAGGAGAAACATAAATGTACAGTATGTGGAAAACAATGTGTTTTTGCACCACATAAACATATTGCATTATACCAAATGCACAAAATAATGTTCTTTTTCATAAACATCATATGAGCCCTTTAACAGGTGAAAGGATGGCACGACAAAGATGTTTCTCATTTGACATTCAAAGCAAAAGCAATTAATTCCTAAGAGATTACAACGAAGCTTGTGTGAATGACCCAGAGTTAAAAGCGACAGAGAAACATCATATGCAAGTTTTCCAAAGCCATGAAAGGAATGAAAGGAAAGGTAGCAAGAAAATAAATATTACACCGTACTGCTGCTGTCGTATACAATAAATAAACATTTGTTCTCAATCAAACATTTAGGCCATGTGCGAGCATTGCGTCATGTTTACATTAATCTATGGGGCTATTAATCTATCAGAAAGTTTGGGAACAGGATACCGCCCTCAGACGAAAAAGAACTTTGTTTGAAGTATAACGAGCCTTAAAGGTGCCATAGAAAGCATTGAGAGAATATTTGAAATAGTTGTCTGATATGTTCATAGAAGGTATGTAGCTTAGGTAAGGGGAGAAAATGGCCAGAAACGGTTTCACAGGTCCATTTACAACCCTAGAATCTGACCCTAGAATGAAACAGTCTGTTTTTGCCTTATTTGGAAGGTTCATGAA
>JAUCMS010000133.1:97687-114476 GCA_032357445.1 Enteromius radiatus | reverse complement strand
CTATAAGAAGTAGGAAACGATGGTGTTTGAGACTCACAGTATGTTATGTCCATGTACTCAACTCTTATTATTCAGCCGTGCCAAGGTACATTCAGTTTTCCATTCTATGGCACCTTTAAGTATATGGTGCAGTCGTGACCTAATGGATAGGTAGTTGGATTTGTACCCCAAAAATTGTGGGTTGAAGTCCCAGGTCTGGCAGGGATTGTAGGTGGTGGGAGTGAATAGCTAGTGCTCTCTTCACCTTCACCACTGATCCCCCAACTGCTCCCCGGGCACCGCAGCAGTGGCTGCTCACTGCTCCGGGTGTGTGTTTATGGTGTGTGTGTGTGTGTACACTCGGATGGGTTAAATGCGGAGTATGAATTTCAAATATGGGTCACACTCCAATTTCACTTTAAGCCCTATCTACAGTATGAAACCAGGCCGTAGTGATCTTTCAGTGAAACAATTCAACATTCCTTTGTTACTAGTTCTAAATTGATTAGTAACAATGGTTTGAGCTCATCTGTTAACTAGACATTCGAATATGAGGCGGAATGTCATTTGTATTTGAAAAAGTGTGTACAGTTGCTGCAGGTTTCACTTTAAAAGCAGTAATGTCTCTTTAAAATTACACACATCAAGTTTTCTCCCAGCTTTTTCCAGTCATTTAGGACTATTGAATCTCATTTAAGTCTGTGTTTGTGTGGTCACAATGTTTATCTAGTTATTATTCTCACTTGAACAGTGTAGGGAGACGTACTTTCACTGCAGCAGCCACTACCATTAATTTCCCCTGGTAATCTTTTGGCAGATTTGTTTGCTGTGACTCTCTGATTGTTTGTTTGTTTGTTTTCTGTAAAGCAACATGGGTAATATAGTTTCCCACCATCAATGCATCTGTTAAACACAAGTCATCAGAAGTGGTGTAGCACTGTACTACACTTAAGTAGAAAACGTATTGACTTACGAAACTATACCATCACTTAACAAACCTTGCATGTCATAGTAGTTCTGATTTTAGTTATTGACCATCACTTAACTATCAAACTATATGCCTTTACATGTAATTTCTGATTAGAATTCAGAGCAGCTGCACAGGAGAAATCTGAATTCAATCTCCGGCTGGTTGCAGTATTAATGTGTGAAGTCTAAAGGGATACGGCGATACAGCTGTTGTATGATAGCAAAATTGCATTGGTAGTGATGGTAGAGCACGGTATGCATTGATTTTTATCATTTTATTATTGATTTTATCTACATGATAAATGTGTGGACCATTTAATGTGACGGAATAATGCTGCAAACAGCACAGAACTTGCACAGCGTAGGCTTCTCTAAAATTATTATTTATTTATTTTTATTTTGTAGATGTTTAGCATATATGAAATACATTTATGAGTTAACGGTCATTGGTGGTGAAAAAGCTGTTCCGACTTCAGGAAATTACACTGAATATTTAATAGCTCATTTTCTTTGGTGAATCCATGGATGGCCCTGAAGTGTGATATCTCTCAAAACCAGTAATTAGTTAAAAGTAGACTTTGAGCAAACCTTTAACCCTTATTAAACTGGCACATACGTGTGCTGAATATATGAGTGGTAGCTCAAATTGTGTAGCTTGTTGAGGAGAAGCATGCTGTTGTTGCATGTAGATGCATGTAGTTGTGTGATATAAAGTCACAATTCAGAGTTTTTTTTTTCTCAGAATTGTGATATACTGTATAAACTCGCAATTCGGAGTTATAAAGTCCAATTTTGAGGGAACAAAAACCCTGATGTGTTCTCATAATTGCAATTCTGACTTTATAACTCGCAATTGTGAGTTTATATCTCTGAATTGCATGCAACTCTGACTTTACATCAAGCGGCAACCTCCCGCTCCCTCCAGTGAAACCAACACGATTAAAACAGCCTGGTACAATTTATTTTTTTTTTGTCTGTATAGCTAATTTTGCCCTTCGTGACAACTGTGAGGGGGGTGAATTTTTTTATAACTCACCAATTTAAATTATATTAAGCCTTAAAATTCTGCATGATTAAGGGTGTGGCCACTTGAGTGACAGGTTGATTGACCTTGCTGCTGTCTCTATCTGCTGTCTGTTAGCCGTCACGTTACCTCAGCCGCTGAACTTGGCATCTCTGCCGTGCTTCTGCTTTTGTTTTATACAGTCTATGGCTTTTTTCGTTATTTCAAGTTCAAAAATTACGAGGTAGGCGGGCGTGGTTTCAGCAACCAGGCACCTCAGTTCCACCCATGTCCCGCCTCATTGCCCATTTTGGATCATCCGAGAGTGACGCGTTGCCAAGATGGCGGTGGTTGGCTTCAAAAATGCTCTTCAGAAACCTACGAGTGACGTCACGGACACTGGTCCATTTTTTTTTACAGTCTATGCTTTATATCTTGCAATTCTGAGTTTATTTCTTAGAATTGCAAGTCCATACCTCCCAATTCTAATAAAAAAAAGTCAAATTTGTCCTTAATTACCTTTTATATTTTTATTCAGTGTCAGAAACGGCTTCTATACCTAAAGGAAGTTAAAATGGACACCCCCCCCCCTTTTCAAACACACACTGGCATTGTGACTGCTAAATTTGACTTACTCACACTGCCTGCAGAAACTGTAAAAACCTATTGATGGCTTTGTGATTTATCCGTATCCATACAATATAGATCTATGTTAAAATGACAAAAAGCCAGTATCACTAGAATCAATACTAATGTACCCTGTCATATTTTTCATGGAGTGGATAGCAATTTTTACTGATTGCACAGCGTAATAAGCCATTACAGACACATCACTCACTGCTCAAAGAAAATATTACGCAGCCCTACTAATAAATGAGCGTTTACAATGAACTCTAACCATTTAGCATCCATACAGCATTATATATCTCATCTCACGATAATCGATGGAGCGCATTGGTTGTCAGGCGCCCTTCATTTTCTGTGACGGCCCGATAGCCCATTGATTGTGCAGTTATCAGACTTTGATCCAAATGAGTCATTCGCTTTCAGAATTCCTCTTTTCTGTTTAGTGTTTAAGCAGCAGGGGCGGCTTTCAGATTTAAGAGTGCCAGCGTATCATTCGCTCTGGCAGACAGGGGTGTTAAAAGTCAGAATGGGTTGTAACGTGGGCTACCTTCGCCGCCACCTCGATTCTGCTCTTATATTTAAACGGTTCTTATGTTTAATTATAGATGCTTGAGACCCCGCAGTTAAGCGGCCTCTCTGCCATTCATCTAACGTCAGTCAGTTTGATGGTTTTGACCTTTCATGCTGACATTGTTCAATTCTTCACATTATCATCTGCCTACAATATTAAACCGTAATAGCTCCAAACAGTACATAATATAAGGAGTCAGATGGAGGCACAGTTGAGAACTGTAAGGTTCCCTGGTTAGGATTAATCTTAGTGGCAGGTCATTTAAAACGGTCGCTGAGCAGTGGAATGGAAATTAGCCCGCAGCCTGAAACACTGTGTGCAGAGGGATATTTGCTTGCAATGAAAGGTTAGATCACTTTCCCCACCAGTCCTGTTAAGAAATTCAGGAGATGGCTCCGGGGTTAGATGACTACGGTGTCCTCTGAGGGCCAAACAGAGGCTCATTAGTTGAGTGATTGTTGACAGGTACCCTGGCATCGAGAGATTGACAGATAGAGCGTGTTCCTGGCGGACATATACGACGTACTACGAGAACTTGGCCCATTTAAACCATTTCCAGAAGACAAAATTGACATGTACTTTCACATGAAAGAGCAGTAAACTGTAATTGACTTTCTATTAGTACTTAGATGTTTGTCTTTGGCAGCTGCATTGCGAGTCTCGCCAAGATCGTCTCATGGCAAGTCGTATCTTTTTGCACTAATTGTGAGGATGAATCTAGAAAAGCTTAATGCGCATTAAAGTTAATGCACATTTATAGCTGTATTTTGTGTAGTATGGGAATAGGAGTTACTAGTAATGCATTACTTATAACTTACAAGAAAATATCTGAGTTACTTTTTCAAATAAATTATGTTTATGAACAAATTTTGGGAGAAGCACGTACGAATGATTAATCACAGCTGACACCTCATTCCCCATTCAGAGCTAAGAGGTTTTCCTTCCTCCTCTTCCTCTTACTCTGCCTTTAGACCTCACCTTTAGACAACCCATCATGATGGCAAACAGTAAAGATCATGTTCCATGAAGATATTTTATAAATATACTACCGTAAATATAAAAAAAAACAAGACAACTTCAATTTTGATTAGTAATATATGCATTGCTAAAAACTTAATTTGGACAACTTTAAATGAGATTTTTTCAGTATTTCGATTTTTTTGTCCAAATATCTTGTCCAAGCGCACCTTGTCCAAATATTGTGCTATCCTACCAAACCATACATCAACGAAAAGGTTATTTCAGCTTATCAACTTCAGATGATGTATAAATCTCAATTTCAAAAAACTGACAAAAAACTGCCTTGTTGCTTGTTTAACTTGCATTTACTAACTTGAAAAAAAAATCTAAATTATATTTTATAACAAATTTCGGGAGGACCTCGTACGAATGATTAACCTTTTCAGCCGTGAGTTTAAAATATTCCAGCGGTCCCCCCAGAGTGAGTTTTTTTTAGGCGACCGTTATTTAGAACGTTCGCCTTTACTGTTTCCATGGCGACGCGTCTTGCTTGTCACGTGCACAATAACGCTGTAAGACAGATGGATCGCTTTTATTTGGGTTTTTCTTTTTTATTTCAAATATTCACAAACTTTAGATTTCAGATTCACAAATATATGTAAATGAGTGTGTTTTGTCGTTTAAACACCGTTATAAATGATCTTGATCGTGATCTGTAACATGAGATGGGCGGCGCCATGTTTGTCCCGTCAGTCGGGTTTACAGCAAGCAAATTCATCAATTTCTCCCGAAATACATGAGAGTAAGTGGCTGGTGAACTGGGTGAAGAATAGAGTCAACTTTAGTCACTTATCTGATCTAAAACACATCGGCAAATTAAATTTGAATGGATTGTTATTGTTGCTTCCATAGACATCTTTGTGTATTTTACAAGCTCTAAATGTATTGTTTCACTAGTGCTTATGTGTATTTAAATGTCTGAAACCTAAAATATGCATTATGTGGTTAAGAACGCTGTATAGTTGTGATAATATGACAAGCATAGCGCACGTCTCTCTCTGGCTCAGTGCCAGCAAACACGCGGAAGCTTGAATTTGGCAGTTATGCGACGTCACCGAACGTTTTAAATCCCATATGTGGGACTGTACTCCCAGGGGCACGGAACGAAAAATCCCATATGTGGGACCGCCCCGCTCAAAGGGTTAACCAGCTGCCGCCTATCTCCATATTACTTAATTACCCAATCAGAGCTAAAAACTTCCTCTCCCTTCCAAACATGCTTACTATTGGTTATTTAATGAGGAAGGGGGAACTGAAATTCATTATTCCTGAAAAGCAAACTTAGAATATGACGCAAACCTGCAATAATTACATGTTAATTAGTGCAAATGTCCTATTTTATGTATTTAATTAAATTTTTTTGTGAAAGGGCTTAAACTTACATTTAATAAGGTGCCTAATATAATATTCAACAAATAAACAGATAAAACAACTATAACCTTTTACTGCACAAATCTATCAACGTCAAAGGCTCCGCTAAACATCAGCACAAAACGCTTCAGTCTAACCTGTGCGCTTGGACTCACAAAGTGCTTTTCACTCCCCTGTTCAAAAGTTCATAATTAGATCAGAAATGTTGTAAGAAACATCTAGTTCACAGCATCTTACTGCTATTTGAAACCTTTTGTGCTGCATCTATTTATTGAAGCATTCGTCTGACTGCTGTGTTTCGACAGACGCCCGGGAGCTAGTCATAAACAAAAATCTCTCGGCAACACCTCACCAATAAACCTGTGGATCGTGCATAATAAAGGGAACATTGATCGCAGTGGGAGATTTGATGTCTGTCAGAGTCTTTCAATTTAAAGGAGATGATTTTGTACACGAGCAACTGTTTTGATGGCCATGGCAGTGCATGGTGCTTTAAATGAATTGAACTAAGAGACAAAGATCCCGGTGAGTGTTTTGCCGTGTTGACTATTATATTAGCAAAGCAGATCAACACGCAAACATGCACGATAAACAGATCTGCATGAATTTTTCGAAATGCATTGTACTGATCTTACTGTGAGAGATACCACACAGTATTTTGTCCTTTGTAATGCATCGCCTATCAATCTAACTTGATGGCTCTCTCTAACTTTGACTTTCTACTCTAGTGTTTCTGGCGTTATATGTCAGTCGAAGTTTGTTTTGTTTGACAGAGCATCTTTGGTGTCAGTAATGACGCCGGATGTTGTCTTTTCCATGTAAATGCAAATGTGGCTGGAACAGTAACAGACAAACAGCTCGGTTAAAACAGGCCAGAACTCTGAATATTGCTCTGCATGTAAACGTGGCCGGCTTCTCTGTAACACAACTTCAAATAGAGGGCTTTAGCTGTTTGACAGTGTAAGTGCCAGTTTAAGACGAACAAACAACCGTAGCCGGAGTCTGTGCTGAAGTCTGATAGTACGGTGAACACCAGGGGGCTTATGTATTTTCTCAAGAGCCTCAGCGGGATCTTTGGGATTCTGCTTCGCTCCAAATGCTCCAGCGTAGTAGGTTTTATTTTTTTTGGGACGCAGTAGTGGTTGTGAAAAAAATATGTGGTCGTTTTGATCTGTCTTTTCTGAACATGGCAATGAAACCTCCTTAGGCGTCCCTCAGGGCGAGTTGAAAAATGGGACAGAATCATGAAATCCAATCATAAAATAGAAATTGACTGTATAATGCGGAATGTAGCCAAATTTGCCACATTTTTTTTCATTCATTAATCAAAAGCAGACTAGCACACGTTAATCAAATTTTAATATGGAGTATCTTTGACACGGGAGTCACTCCACTAACATTTCTTTTGAGGGAGAACTACTGTTATATCATATACACACGCAAACAACTCTTCATGGCAACCTGTCAAAATAAAAGCTTGGTTAAACTTGAAGAAATTGCAGTGGAAGGTACATCTAACTACTACTGTAAAACTGTTACAACGTAATTTTTTTTAAAGGAATTTTCTTCCATGTTTTAAATTTAACAGGAATCCTCTTTTGTGCAACTCTTTATTTGCCAAAAAAATTGTTTTTTTAATTAGATATATAAAATAAAATAATTAATTCATTACAAAATGATTATTAAAAAATAGATATTAACAATTTAATTTAAAGAAACAAAAATGAATAAATTATCAATAATAATAATAATAGTAGCAATAATAACAACAGCAACAAAAACAATAATATTTCAAACCATTAAAATAAAAAAAATTAAATGAACGCACATAATTTAAACAAACAAACAACAACAATAATAAATAATGATAATAATAAAACAGAAATTGAGAAACAAGTTTCACGATTTCAATAAATTAGACATGCTTTCTGATTAACAAAATAACATTTCTCCAGACTCCAGAATAATTAAATTGGGAAAAATTAAAATGGAAAAACAGCATTCGGGGGGAAAGTACAGATTTGATTGGCCCTCCTGAAGGTCGGCATCATTTGGACAGAGCTTCTTTTGTCAGCGATTGAGCAGAAAGTGGATCCTGGGGGAAATAATCTCTTGAATTAGATGTCAGGTCATTTTCTCAACAAGAACCAGTCGATTTTTTGGTAAGGGGGCCTCAGATTGTGAAGGTCTTTCTGATTTGTTTTTTTTGGTTTGGTGTGTGTGTGTGTGTGTGTTTGTCTGTCACAGCGGGTTAGATCCGTTGACTGATTCTTGCCTTTTAGTTTTTCTCATGAAGAGCTGTTGTCTTCTGGGCTTCCCTAGAGACGGACTCCTGCACGATCTGCAGCAATCAGAGTTTTGCAGAGCAGGCTTTTGACATGAAAGGCCATTTTAAAAGCAGCTCAACAGGCCCTTTATTAATAATATAGAACAGAGTAAAAACATTTCTAAAGTGTTGTTAGAGAGCGAAGAGGAGACACGAGTCCATTGACTTGCATGACACACTGCAGCACAATTCAGTGTTTGCTTTACTCTGTGATGTCCGATACATTTGAATTCTTCTTCATATTTTCACCTTGGCGAATTAATGCCAGGATTATTCTGCGTGCGTTGCTACATGATGGAGATTTTTTTAATGCATCAGATAAACTTGGTGACAGTCAGCTTTCCAAGATAAAATGTGCAATTTTTTTCTTTAGTGGGTGATTTGTATGCCTTTGATTTGAATCACATCACGCACATCAGCGGTGAACAGATTTATAATATGAATGCAAATTTCTGCCGCAAAATAAAATGGTGTTAGTGACTTTTTAATTTCCTAATTAGCTTTGTCTTGCCATTTTGAGATGCTAACTCACAATTAGAAGTTTATAATTCACAATTCGGAGAATAAAAAAAAACACTCGGAATCGCGAAAAGAAAATAGGTATTTAATAATATCTTAAAATTGTGACATAATTCGAAATTGCCTTATTTCTTTATTTTTAAATTCTGTTTTGGAAACCAGTTTCCATAATTATGCACAATTTAGTAATTAATTTATTATTAAGTTTTATAATTAATCATATAATTCATTATTTATAATGATAATTAACGTTTCATATTTACTCACAGAAGACTTCAGGCACTTATTATGATAATAATAACAAGAACAGGACTGTAAAACAATTAATTACATCCAAAATAAATGTTTTTGTTTACATAATATATCAGTGTATGCTGTGTATATGTATTAGGTATATAATATATAAATACACATGCATGTATTGTGATGTTTATATTTGAAATGTTAAATATATGTTTTATATATAGTATATATGTTATTATTTATATGCAATGTGACACACACACACACACACACATGTAAATACATGTAAATATTTTCTAAATATATGCTGTATGTGTCTTCATATATACATAATAAATATAACTTTTTGTATATTTATTTATTCTCAACTTTTATTAAATATATATATATATATATATATATAAATGTACACAAAATAAATGCAATTTCTTAAAATATTACAATTAATAACAACAACAACAATATTGCTTATATGCATATATATATATATACGCACAAATAAATATGATCTAATATCACATTGTATATAAAATAAACTAAACTGTCATGTTATATTTACAAAATCACACACAAAAAACCCCAAGACAAAGCATTTCTCACCTGTGGATTCAAGCTTAGCACTTTCAACTCATTGCCACTTGCAAAATGTGAAAAAAATGCTCACAAAGGATTTATTTACCCACGCATGTGCATGTCAGAAAAGATGGGAAGAACCGAGAGAGAGAGAGAGAGAGAGTGAGCTGGATAGTAGGGTAAGGAACTATGAGGATGTCTCTGGTAAAACAGTGATGGATGCGGTTGTCTGATCTCATTGTAGTCGCAACACAGTGTTTATGACAGCCAGAATGAATGAGCTCCTCGTTCTGAACAGCTCTTACACTCACACACCATGCATGCATTATTTTCCTTTTAATCACTAACTTTCATAAACATAAATTCAGGTTCAACACCAATGGCATTTAATTAATAACAGGTCACTCAGATGTTTACATGTATTTGTAAATTACAGAGCGCTTGCTTATCATCAAGTGCAGGTCCGATGCAGTGTTTGGTTCATACGCCACTGTTTCTGGACGATTTTGGTTTTGGATTGGTCAGTTTTAAATAGGAACTGTAATGAAGTAATCAATCTGGAGTGGTGTGGCACAGTGGTTAATGATCTGATAACCGGGAGGTTGTACTGTAGGTTTGAACCTGACAAGGGCTGAATTTATCACCAGTGTGCACACATTTCACCTCAGCTAGACCTACTAATACAGACGTACAGTAGAAGAACATGGCGTAGATGTGGATGGGTTGAATGAAGGCATGAAGGCTGTGTTTTTCAAGCAACACATGAAAGATGTAGAAATTATTTTCAGAAATAATATAATACATTTCACAAAGAATTAGACACTTAACAAGCAATACACTCCATTAAATGTTGAATTCTGAAGCAGAAAGACTTGCGGTTATAAAATGTAAGAGTGATTGTAAGAGATTTCTGCTATAATTATGATGATCAAATATGTATTTATTTGATGACTGTAACTGCTTATATTTTAAATTAAATGCCAGATTTTTATCTGTAGTAATATATTGAATTAAATGTGGAAATCTGAAGCAGAAAGAACTAGTTTTTCGTAAAACATACTCCAAAAATTTTTTGCATTATTTACATTACAATTATAAAATATAAGAGTGCCACAAGAACTTTAAAAGGATATGACAATACATTTACCAGCAAAATTATTAAATTTATTTGAATGCAAAAATATAGTATTATAGGAATGGTATTGGAATACAGCACAAAAGTCTTGGACTTGAACTCCCCCTTCACAATATGCAGCAGGAACATCCTCCAAAACATCACTGAAATATCACTTTAACTGTAAGCTACTCTCCAAAGCGCCATTCTGTTTGCACAAAAAAATGTCTAATCAATATACCCATGAATGCGAAGGTTCTGTAGAAATCCGATACCCAGAGTTCGGAGAGCGCACATATATAACACACTAAATATATTTAACCCCATATAGCCCCCTTCAATTTAACTTATAGGTCTTTGGACAAAGGCTCGTTATGCTTTTCGAGAAAGAGACATTTGAGTCTACACTGCAAAAAACAGAATGATTTTCTAGTAAAAATAATTGTCTTGTTTTAAGAATACAAAACTACATTAGGTGAGTTTCTGCTTAAAACAAACTAAATAATGGGTTTTCTGTTTGGAAAAAAAAATAAAAAAAAATGTATTGCTTGCCCAATTGGCAGACTATTTAGCTTGTTTTAAATGCCCCTTTTTACAATATGTGATGCAGTATAAGTCTCTGGAGTCCTGAGAACGTGTCTGTGAAGTTTCAGCTCAAAATGCCAATCAAAATATAATTTATTATATAATTGAAAATGCCTATTCTGAGTGGAAGCAGAAACATGCAAATGAGCTTCTAGTCCCCACCCCCTTTTCCAGAATAAATCTGTGCTAAAAACACCTGTTTTGATTCTGATTGCCAAGTTCATTGTGCCGAAATCATGCGTTTTAAACCAAATTACTTTACACTTCTAAAATGTTATGGTTTTCTAAGTGCACAAAGGACACTGTCAAAGGCATGCGAGTACGAAGCTAAGTTCTCATTCACACACAAGCTTACATTCAAAAACACAAGTTACAAAAACAGTTGTTAGTTATGTCTGTGAAGGTAAGCAGCTGGGAAATAAATCACGTTTATATTAGACCTGGGTGGCAGCATTAGTATAAGTTACAGTAAATAAATCAATAAATGCACTGCTCTCTTGTCTCCTCCTTCGAGGCTCCGTTAACGTGTTTTGCTAAAACTTTTTTCATTGTATTTGAACTGGTACACCATTGTCACTTGTAAAATCAAACTGACGGTGCCTTGGGTGGAAACTTACAGATTATGTGAACTATTCCTTTAAGAATGTCTAGATATTTTGGCTGGAAACAATCTAAGTAAGAAAAGCATGGAATCAATCAATGGAAAATTCCACAGCACCTCATATTGCGATGATAAAAGTCTAAGGAAGTGCATGGGATCTTATTGTCCAGTGCGCCTGGAATGAAAACAAACCTATGTATTTACAGCATCTGCTTGAGTCAGGAAAGCCTCTGCCCGCAATATCATGATTAATATACCATCTTCAGTCATTATTATGGTATGCTACTTCATTTTCTAAATCATGCTTCAGTTTAGTTGACAATTTTCCTTCAGCCTGAGAGAGCTGCACTTCAAGGTCATGGCACACATAACTACTCTCATTTGATGAAAGCGATTAGATTATCTCTACATAGCATTTGCACATACATTGATGGCAGACGCGCCATCTCTTCAATATTTGTGCCATTCTTCATGAGCGCTTGAGACGAAATTGAGGGTTTCGTTCTTTTAAGTGATTTATTCATTGCACCGTAAGGCTGTTATTGTGTCTTCTCCACCTCTGTCGCAATGCAACTGTTGTTGTACATAATAGTTTTGTGTCTGTTGTCATTGAAGACCCAACCTCTCGCCTTCACCGTGGCTTGTTGAAGCTAAATTATCTGGGGAAGGAGAATGTCAGTAAGCATTTGACGGTTCGGTGTGAATAGTGTTTAAGACTAGTGGCTCGGAGCCAAAGACCTGCCTCTGGAGAGCACTCGCTCCATATTAGACCTATTTACACACTCTCTCACCAAGAGTCAATGGGAATTAGCTTTAACTTTAACTTAAACAGTCGAATAAAACTAGAGCTGACTTTAAAGACCGCTTGAAATCTGAATTTTTAATAGATCTCCAGAGAGTAGAGATAAATCACAACTGAGATCTTTCTAATAACTTAATTCTTTTTCCTAGACACTAATGAGATTAAATGGAGGACTAATGGAGCATGTGCACATTTGACTCCTCTGGCCTTTCGAAAGATATCTCTATATCACAAACTGTTTCGATTTGCTGATTTTTCAGTACGAATACATGTAAACATTTCTCATCAGCTTTCTCTACATTTGGTATTTTATTTCCACTTATGAGAATGCATTAATATTTAGAGCCATTCACTATTTGACTTTGGAACTGTCATGATTTGCCCAACAACCAGCATTATAAAACATAGCCAGAATCACGTTGATCAGTTATGGTTAAATCTGAACACGTTTTAGCGCCACCCACTGGACACTTCACTTAGAAAGTGTTGCCAAATGTGCAAGAAGCAGCAAAATATCTTTTTTTTTTTTTTTGGCAGGGACCAGTGCTAAGCATTACAAGTAACATGAGTTACATAATCAGATACTTTCATCAAGTAACTAGTAATGCATTACTTTATTTATTTATTTATTTTAATAATTTATTTTAAGATTTGTACATTTTAGAGGAACGATCTCCCAACCCCCATGCCAGCAAATCAAAAAGAAATGGCAAAAAGAAGAAGGCGGCACTGTATTGACATATATGCATACACCCACATAATTATAGACCTCCACAAACATAAAACATTCATGATTGTGCATCTGTACAAAAGCACATCCATCCATCTTGACATATACACATACAAAGTCCAAAAATAAAATAAATAAATAATTGACAAAAAAAAAAAAACACCCACCAATTGTGCTACTTCTCTCACTTAAAAAGATGAGAGAGGTCTGTAACTTTCATCAAAAGTATGAGACACATTGTAGGATTTGCTTGCAAATTATGGTGGAAAATAAGTATTGGATATTTCATCTTCAGTGCCCTTGCTGATGGAAGGAGGTTTTCACTCAAAATCTCACGATGCACGGCCCCATTCATTCTTTTGTTAACACAGATCAGTCGTCCTGGTCTCTTTTCAGAAAAACAGCCCCAGAGCGTGATGTTCCCCCCCCATGCTTCACAGCAGGGATGGTGTTCTTTGGATGCAACTCAGCATTGTTTCTCCACCACCCTAACGCCACGAGTTGAGTTGAGCAGTGTGTTTCTGATGATAGCCTTTGTTACTTTGGTCCCAGCTCTCTGCAGGTCATTCAGTAGGTCCCCTCGTGTGGTTCTGGGATTGTTCCTCACAGTTCTTGTTATCATTTTGACCCCACGGGGTGAGATGTTGTGTAGAGCCCCAGATTGAGAGTATCAGTGGTCTTGTATGCCTTCCATTTTCTAATACTTGCTCTCACAGTTGATTTCTTCACACCAAGCTGCTTGCCTATTGCAGATTCAGTCTTCCCAGCCAGGTTTTTTGAGGTTTTTGTTATAAAATAAATAAAAAATAAACAACAACAACAACAACAACATAAAAAACAAATAAGCAAGCCCATCCTCATGTAAGAAAAAGGGTAACACTTCAGAATACGGGGGTCGGAATAATGCATTAGTTAAGCATCATCATTAATGGTTAATTTGTTCACACAATAATTTGTTAACTTAACATTTTAATCATTAATTACTAGTGTGTTTTTGCTCAACTAATGCTTAATTGTGAACAAATTAACCATTAATTCATGCTTAACTAATGCATTATTCTGACCCCCTATTCTGAAGTGTTACCAGAAAAAGTAACAGAAATTAACACAATTCAATGCTTTCTATAAATGGAATTAGTTACTTTTTTATTTAATAATGCAATGCATTACCTTTAAAAGAAAAACCTCCCCAACTCTGCCAGGTGTGTTTTTTTTTATGATACCGTGTGGCTAAAATCATAAATTATATATTATAACTTTATCAAAAATATATCACAATAAGGATTAAATATTTCAAATGCCATTAGCATCTTTAAGCAGCACAAAAATTACATAGCAACTTAAACCTAAAAGTATTCAATTAATCGTTAGCATGAGAAAAACATATACACGTTACCATAACGCTGTACACGTCGTACCTAATAAGTCATGTTTGTTAATCCTTGTCGTACAGCTCGGTGAGAGGTGATGAGACTCATTGGTAGTCAGCTTGGCGTCGCTCGTTGTTCTAGAAATGCATAAGTGATGTGTGAAAACTTTATCTCCTGTGTAACACGTCGCTGCAGAGAAGTGATGCCAGTGCCATATGTTTCAAAGAGTTACAGAGGCATTTTGGAAAGTAACATATGCACCTGCTAATGCACATTACCTGCTGTGGCAGAGATACATATGCTCTGTGGGCACCAAATGTGAAGTGGCAAAGAATTTCAGAAGGTGTTCAGCTGGGGTGAAGAGTCAACATATGGTGCGATGTTTCCTCACTTGGGCAGGGATCATTTTTACTTTGCTTTATATACTCTCTAAACTTCAGTGCAATGAAATCATCGTTCTCTTTAAGAGTGAAATGCAGTTTCTGTGGGCGTCAGTCTCTACAGGATCCAACTGTCCTTTTACTGTCTCTAATGTGAAAGTTGGCAGGTGAATCATGTTTTTGCGAGTCTGAAATAACAACAACAGCATCCATGTCTACTGGCTGCATATGTTCCATTAATTCAGAGATGGATTATATCATCGAGCGATGAGCAATAGGTCTTAAACCCTCTAGAAGGATGTGGGAGCTCATTTAAAATGTGACTCAAAGTATTAGTCTCTTTAATAATGCAATACTTTATGGAAATATAGAAGTGTGATTCAGGGAGAGAACGTGTTTCCTTGTTGCTCACATGAAAACCTGTAATGACCTTGGCTTTTCATAAAAAATGAAGTATCTGATATTTAAGCAACTTTCACTCACAGTCGTTTTCATGGATTGAGTTTGTCGTTAAGAATGTTAAGTTAAGGCCTGATCTGTCCGAGAATCATTTAAGCATGCTAATTTCTCCTTTGCTGTAAGTTACGAAAACACACATGATAACACGCACGACCCAGCAGACGCTCTCTCAGTAAATGATGTGACAGACACTGTTGGTCCAGTCCTGTTGCGTTCACACAGAGCGTGTGTTCAGAGAACGCGGTTGTAAGTCTGAAAAATTTGGAAACAGAATGCGGTTATCACACCAAAGAACCAAATAAATAACCAAACTGCATGTGAACGCAACCGTATTAAGGACTCGAAAACAGGATTGACAGCCGTATTCTGCTGCTGTGTGAGTGCAGCCTGGCTAAACACAGTGTTAGTTAATCATTTACATGTCAATATTTCCTAGATGAAAATTTGGGTGCGCCTAACTTTTGTGCTGGTGCACCTAAGAAAAAAAGCATGCACCAGTGCAACCAGTGCAAAAAGTTAGTCTAGAGCCCTGTGATGTTATATAATATGAATAGCCTTTTTATGTTTGATATGAGTTATGCTGGTGATGTATGTCTAATGCTGAAATCAGGTCAATGAGGAGTGGGACTGAATTTGGGCTAAAAAATACCTGCAAGGTTTGAGGTCAGACTTATGTGGCGTTTCATTTGCATTCAGCCCATGTGTTCAGTCTAGACCCGAACAAAGAGAGTATTCTTCTCAGTGTGCGTTTGGCTGCTGAAAGCACTGCACAGATGCAATGTTTTGGTAAACCAGTGCTTTTCAAACATCAGACATCACTGATTTTCCCTCCGTGAGCTTGCAGTGCTTTACTGTTGCTCTGGAAGCCCAGTTGTGTTCACCTACAGTTGTGTTCAGATAATGTAAAGCGTGAGTCGTAGCTCATTGATGGCATGAAATGGCACGACATTCTCACGTATGCCCAGCGTTCAGCAGATTTACACTGCCTTAAGCCCAGCAAGGCCGACCGCTGCCATCTCTTGACATCAGGAGACAAATGAGACGGCCTTGCCGATCCTCATGACGAGACGCCATGAAATTACCTACTCTTAAATCATTATAACAGCCATAAATTACAGGCCAGCAGAGACAGATGAAGAACATTTATGCTATTTAAAAATAATGCGGTGCTTTGAAACTTTAGCTTCCAATATTTAAGGTAATTATACTGAAAAAGAATTTTATGGTGGGAGTACATTTTAACATTTACCTCCAGTTGTACAGTTAAATTTCAGCAGGAAAAAAAATAAAGAATATCGCTTTTTAATAAATCACTTTTTACTCCACCTTAGTGGGAGCTGGGAGCTGGGTTTTTCTCTCCCTAGCCGAGTTTTTTCGTTGCCACTTAGTCGGGGACACCCGGTTTCCAGTTTCTAATTACAGTTTTTCTCAGTCGCTTTGGTGCATTTCTCACAACAGTACTTACATTTGCACAACAGTTCATGCATTTCTCAAAACTATTAGTCATGTGTGCACATCATAGCAGCAGTTTCTCATTCTTTCCAACA
>JAUCMS010000133.1:67329-80097 GCA_032357445.1 Enteromius radiatus | reverse complement strand
TATAAGACGTTTTGGTAGAAGGGGAAAAGACGGGCTCGGGTCAGGCTCGGGCTGGTAATTCTGATAAGCTGTCGGATACAGGCTGGGCACGGGCCTGAGTGTCTCGGGCCAGGGCCGGCTCGGGCCTAAATCTGAGGCCCTTGCAGGGCTCTACTCCAGGGCGGAACAGGTAGGACTGAAATGAGGAGCACAGAGAGGTTAATTATGGTCTCTGAGGCCGATGCAGTACCTGCACCTAGTTGGTGCGGGGTCCAAGGTAGAGCAGGCGGGACAAAGACCCTCCGGGCCAGAGCAGACGTGACCATGAGCATGGTGAGGTTGAAGGCGGCCTCCTCGGGCAGAATTGGAAAGATCATGTGAACGTGAATTGTCACTAGAGTCTGGGCTGGTTAAGAGTTCTTGGTCAGCCTTCATGGCCGGAGTAGGGCAGGACGGGAGGTCGAAGACGGCCTCCGTAGCAGAAACAGGGTAGGATGAGAGTTCAAGGACGGACTCCATGGCCTGTACAGGACAGAATGAAAGTTCAATGGCCTCCGTGGCCGGTACAGGGTTGGTCGAGAGTTCAATGGCCTCCATGGCCAGTACAGGGTTGGTCGAGAGTTCAATGGCCTCCATGGCTGGTACAGGATGTAACGAGAGTTCAATGGCCTCCATGGCTGATACAGGGTTGGTCGAGAGTTCAAGAGCGGCCTCCGAGGCCAGAACAGGGCAGGATGACAGTTCAAGGGCGGCCTCCATGGCCGAATCTAGGCAAGATGCTACGTGCTGTGACTCTGGAATAGGACAGGGGAACGGCTCTCCTGGCCGTGACTCTGAAACTGGACTAGACCACGCCTCTCGTGGATGTACCTCTGGACTGGGTAATTGGTATGAGCGTTGATCAAAATCCGTGTCTGTGGAGAAACAAGGTAAGGGTTCACTGGCCTCAACCAATGGGCCTGGAGGTTGTGCAGCCACCAGTGGAACCTCCCGAGAGTCTATGTCCAGAGGTCGTGCAACCACTGGTGGAACCTCCATGGTCGGGACTGGGCAGAATTGGTGAATCAAGGCACCAAAGGCTGGGTTTGGAAGTTGTGCAGCAACTGGTGGAACATCCAAGGAGTCAACGACTGGCCCTTCAAGCGGTTCTGGGGTAAACTTGGGAGTGGGCTCGTGAGCAGACAATGCCTCTGGAGTGGACTTGGGGACAGACGAGGCCTCTGGGGTGCAGTGTGCGGCCCACACACTCAGAATGGCTACAGCCATGACAGGGAGCATGGAGGAGAGAGGAACAGTCTCCAGAAAGCTCTGTACGTGAAGCCTGGGAAAGCCAACTGTACTGGATGACATCAACGGGGGGTCCGCCAAGCTGGAGATCAAACCTATATACCTCGGAAAGGCCCTGATGTCCTCATTCGCGTCACCCACAATGCCGGGGTTCCCTGATGTGACAACTAGGTTGGCTGAAGACTTGGGGTCGATGACCATTTTGGGCTGTGACTCTGGGTTGACGGCCATCTTGAGTGCTGGCTCTGGCTGAGGAATGGCAGCCATCCTGAGTGCTGATTCTGGCTGAGGCATGGTGGCCATGTTGAGCGCTGACTCTGGCAGCGACGTGGTGACCGTCTTGGGTTGTGGCTCTTGCGGCCATCTTGACTGCTGACGTAGACTGAGGCTGGGCGGCCATCTTGACTGTTGACTTGGACTGAGGCTGGACGGCCAT
Organism: Enteromius radiatus; assembly: GCA_032357445.1. NCBI lineage: Eukaryota > Metazoa > Chordata > Actinopteri > Cypriniformes > Cyprinidae > Enteromius > Enteromius radiatus. The sequence goes on along the minus strand of JAUCMS010000133.1, from coordinate 78,395 downwards.
CTTGTGCAAAGGCTCGGGATCGGCAGCCATTTTGATTTCTAATGAGTGAGTGGGTGGAGATAACAGGGAACAGCTGTGGAGGAATGGTGTGTTCTGGGAGATTGAGCCTGGTATATGACTGGGCGATCAAGGTGGAACAATGTAGAGGGAGTGCCCTCTAGCGGAGCTTGATGGTACTTCCGACTGGGAATGTTACAGTAACGTGCAACAAGGACATGTTAAAATAAAGTGTTACCAATTTTAGAATAGTTGTAATCAGACTGAAGTTACTTAGTAAGTTCTAAGTTAAATAATGACATATTTTTAATACAAATAACAATACATTATTTATTTGTTTATTTATTTCTCTTTGTATTTTTTTTATCATGTATCATATAAAATCAACACCTTGTCTTGAAGAAAGTTTTCACTCTGACAAAGTTAAAAAGCACCCTAAAAGTAGTTTATATGACTAGTGCACTGTATTCCAAGTCTCCCTAAGACATGTGATGAAAGTAAAGGTTTTAGATTTTTGAAAATCTTGCCCTCTGGCGCAGCTCTCAAGTCTCAATTCACACTTGCCTGTATTCAGACTTGAGTAGAGAACGCTCAATACTGTCAGCATTCACAATTCGACATTCATAAAATGTCACGTTAGCTAGCGAATATTTTTAGATTAAGATTTAGCATATTATTAGATTATGATTTGGCAGCTAACATTACATTTTCACCTTCACACATCTCTGTTCTCTCGCCTATCCAGCTGAGTATCTGAAAAGAGATTGCATGAATAGGCATTCAGAGCCTGACTGACACGCACCCACTAACAGAGAACATATTGGTTATACTAAGCGGCCTGCAGGACTGTGAGAGTGTGAAGAACAAATATTAAGTCAATAATAGCAGCACGTTTGTTTTTTTAGACAAACTTTTCTTTATTTGATGAAGTGTTTTGGTATCAAAACAAGCTAAGCCTAAATGTGCAACCTTTCTTTATGTAGCTATACTGTAGTCCCTTTAGTGTATACTTGTGCTTATCAGTTGAAAGTGTACTGTCAAAAAAGCTACACAACTTGTGTCTGGAGCAGTATCCTTTTTAAAAGTTACTATGCACACTTTTAAGAACAAAAATATGTACATTTAAGGGTCTAAAAGGTACCGTTTAGGAGTAAATTAGGTACAAAGATGTACCTTTTGAAAGCATATATCCCAGTGACCGCTTTTCTTTTATGGTTTCTTTAGCGCGTTGAACACAAAAGAAGATATTTTGAAGAATATTGGTAACCAGAGAGTTGACTTCCATTGTATTTTTTTCCCATGCTGTGAAATTCAATGGCTACCTTCAACTCCAGCAATAGAATATTCCCTTTTGTGTTCAATAGAAGAAAAAACTCATTCAGGTTTTGAATATAACATATTATGAAAACAGGTTTTAAGTGCTATAATCAGATCCCCAGTGCATCTATCAACCATGGAAACATGAAAGAGTTACCCTGTAACTGTCTTAGTAAGCCTTCTTCTGCAAGTCTCTGAAAAAAGAGCGTTTCTGATCTTGCTCCCCTAGTGACGTTGCAAAGGGATCTCATTATAATAATACCACCCCTTAAGCTAGTCTGTAAATTTCCAACTTCTGCACCATTATTTTGATTTCACAAATGACTACAGTTACCAGTTCTAATGCCATGGCGTAAGTTTGAGCAAAACATGCTAACTGTTCTGTCTTTAGGTGCACAGACGAGCGCAGAACATTTAGAGTTCTAGCCTCAAAGGAGACAAGAGAACAATCAATTTATTTACTGCATATTGCTGCTGTCACACAAGATCTATAATAAACATGTGATTTCTTTCTCAGCTATTTACCTTCACAAACAGAAACAAAAATTACAAAATAAAAGTTTCTGTTGTTATTATTTAATCAGCTGAAATTAACTAAAATGTAGATATCATTTGAAGTCTAAGAGCCGTAAACAAGTATATAGCCTTGTATTAATATAGAACCTAAATATGATCTTCATGAGTGTCAGATTTTGCGTAATGAGGAAAAAATATGACATTCATCACGGTGTGCAGTTCTAGTCATTAGAGCAGAAATGATCATCACACATTTCAGAAGCCATTTCTCAATGGCCAGTTGTTCAGGGCTTAACCAGAATCACAATCAGAAAGCGTTTTTTTGCCAAGTATGTTTGCACAGACAAGGAATTTGTTTTGGTGCCACAGCTACCAGTACACAGAGATAACAACGTCACAAAGAGGAATAAAATCAAAATCAAAAACAAAATAATACATTTAAATAAATAAACTGTGAATAGTATGTACAGGTGTGCAATGGATTAAATAGAAATACAGGGTGGGTCATTTATATGGATACACCTTAATAAAATGGGAATGGTTGGTGATATTAACTTCCTGTTTGTGGCACATTAGTATATATGTGTCACGAGGGCGGAGAGACGACGAGGCATGTGAATTCAAATGCAAGTTGTTTATTTGCGTTGTTTATTTGTCATCAATGGCGAACATACACAGAGAAGGCTAAGCAAGACAGTAGTCAGAGTCCAGGCGAGGGTCGGAAAACTGTAAATATAATCCACAGGGCAAGACAGGGACGGTGGTCAAAACAGGCGAGGTCGGTAACAACAGGTCAAAACACAGAGAGAAAAACTATAAATACACATACAACTAGGTCAGTGGGTGGATCCAACAATGAAACACCATGACAACAAATGAGCGGGTGGAGACCAGAGTACTGAATGAGAGTCCATGAATGAAAGCAGACACAAACACACACACACACAGTTAGCAGAGAGCTGGAGTGCCGTCCAGCTATGCATGCACATCCAGCTGATCGTGACAATATGGGAGAGGGGAAACTTTTCAAGATGGGGGGTGTTTTGATATCACCAACCATTCCCGTTTTATTAAGATGTATCCATATAAATGGCCCACCCTGTAGTATAAAAATGATGATTAGAAATGATAATAAGATGGAGGATGTACTATAATGTATAATTAAACATTGGTTATTGCAAACAAGCTTTTTACCCATCTCCCTCACAGCCACGGTTTCAGTCGTTAGCGTAAACCTTGAATAAACAAAGAAAAGGAATACATTGCACATGCATCAGGAGCTAAAGTTAAGAAAGCAGCGTCCCTCATTAATAGTCTGGTGGAAGGGAGAGGAGAGGCTGGTTTAATTGAAATAATGAATTGTCTGATTGTGTTGGGTTTGATCAGACGCTGGCTGGACTGCTTTTTTTTATCAGACTATTCCCTCCCTAATCCAGCTCAGGCACTAATGTTGAACAATGCTCCAATAAGATATAGAAAGTCTCATTTTGCCCGCTGTCATGTTGATTTATTCTCATGTCTGTAGTCATGATACATCGCCTTCCCTGCCTCCACAAAACTGTCTGCATATGGTTGCATCTGTCAGAGAGCCTTTGAGTTTTCCGGGTGCAAAATATCAGCCCACAGGTTCTGCTATTCCCGACTGAGGCTGAAAAACATCAGGCTATCGCCGACAAGCACACCGATGGATGAAAAGCCATGTCAAAGTCATGCAATGATGCGTTTCAACAGTGAGCTGTTCGTTTTCATTTGCAAAACTCGGGTCCAAAAATGTGGTTGTGATTTTGCCTCTTATTTGACGTTGCTATTAGTTCAAAATACTAGCACATGCATAAATCTGTTAGATGTTTTTTTTTCTGCTTTTGTTTGAATTTTGTTCAGAGCCCTTTTCTCATGCACGTTAATCAGCGGATTAACAGATGGTGTAGCAACCTGTAGAATATTTTATGTATGCGTCTGTCTGTATGCCATTGCAGAAAACGACTCTTGAGTGTCACATCTTGTATTTTATGTAAATGCATTCATTCTGGCTCTCGAGGCAGTGCCAGGTTACATCTCCAGGATTAGAAGCTTATCATGTTACTGACCTCAAATTCTGAAGTCATTTCAATTTACCACTTAATATATGATATATACAATAAAAGCAAATGCTTATGCAATATATACGACACCAGTGACTGTGAGCTGTGCTGAAAATCCTGGTTTAAATAGCCCGGCCTTTTACAAATTGCTTCCAATTCTCCTATTATTCTATATTATTAACAAGTCATCTTGTTCTCTTTCAATTAGCACAGGTTTTATAATATTTCTATTTGGTTCTGATTAGTCATAGACTTCAGCTTGGGTAGGCTACTTCAGATTGTTTTTTAAATAAATAAATAAAAATCATTATTGAGAATAAATATTGTGGGTAATGCATTACAAGTAATCCAAGTTACTGTAAGTAATCAGACTACTTTTTCAAGTAATTACAAGTAATACATTACTTGAGTTACTTTCCCAGTTACTTTTCATTGAGCTATCCTGTCCACATTTTGTAGGCATTGCAAATTAATTACAGTAATTTAGTAATGAAATTAATTATTTTTTTAGGGACTAATGCAATATTTTAATGCATTACATGTAGTAACTTTCCCCAACAGTGAGGATCATTTTGGCGGTTTTCATTCACACTGGTGTGCGTAAACTCAGATAAACAGAGCCTATGATCAATCAGCTCCAAAACTAAATATAAAATGATGTGCAAGTTGAAAACTGACTGCATGGGAACACCACAAGTGTAACAAGGTGTGCAACAATACTTTTTTGGGGGGATAGTTTTTATACTGTGCGTTAGCAAAGTCTTATAGTTTTAGTTAGTTTAATGCAGAGCTGTTTCAGGGCTCATGTGTTGAACCTGTGTTTTAGCGCTACTCAGTAGGCATTCATTTTTTTAAACTATGGCAAAACATGCACAAGGTATGTAAAAACGGTGCTGCACATAAAAATGCACAGAGGTACAGATTTTTATGAGACCAGGTTGAATTTACAATAATACAACATGAGGGTTAAAAACGTAAATTATACAAATACAAGTACAGTAAATGCAATTTTTGAAGATTGTATGTTGATCTGTGATCAGCAGGCTGTAGCGACTGAAAGTGAATAATTACATTTAAATATCGGATGGGATGCGATTGTATCTAACGAAGGGCAGGTGTTTGTTGGCGGCCTGTGAAACCTGATGGCTATTTGGTGGAAATAGAGACGTTTGTGTCTGGTGGCTACTGTTTCTGATGATTACAAGATGATATCAACATATTAACAGAAATGCTTTTTAAATGATATCAATAAAATATACTGTACACCTCTAGTAAAGCACATCTGGCAAAGGCTTGACGGTGAATCCCTTGTTTATTACAGCTTTGCAGGTATTGCTCTCTGCGGGGAGAGACTGTCTGACGGCGGGAGACACCTGCTCCGGGGACGAGGCCTGCAGCCCGCGGCTCCGGACCCTGCGGCAGTGCGTCGCCGGAAACGGTAGCATGAAGCTCGGTCCCGGGGCCCGCAGTCAGTGTGCTAATGCTGTCTCGGCCCTGCTGTCCAGTCCTCTCCATGGCTGCCAGTGCAGACGAGGCATGAAGAGAGAGAAGAACTGTCTCAGCATTTATTGGAGTCTCCATCAATCTGGCATGCATGGTGAGTAACATGATAGGATTTTACTTTATGTATAAAAACAACTTCATGTATAAATACATTAAAATACAAATTGTAATGCTTCTGCATTCAAAAACAAAAACAAAAAACTAAACAATAAAAGCGAAATAATTGTGAAATATTTGTACAATTTAAAACAACTGTTTTCTGTGTGTATATTATGTTAAATGTAATTTACTGCTGTGATCAAAGCTGGATTTTCAGCAGCATTACTCCAGTCTTCAGTGTCACATTAATCTTTAGAAATCATTCTAATATGCTGTTTTGCTGTTCAATAAATGTTTCCGATTTAAAACAGCAATCTTTTATAAATTTTACTGCCACTTTTTATAAATATTTCCTAAGTTAATGCTCTCTCACACACACACACACATATATACACATACACTCACCGGCCACTTTATTAGGGACACCTGTCCAACTGCTCGTTAACTGATCAGCCATTCACATGGTGGCAACTCAATGCATTTAGGCATGTTGACATGGTCAAGACGAACCGCTGCAGTTCAAACGAGCTTCAGAATGGTGAAGAAACGTGACTTTGAACGTGGCATGGTTGTCGGTGCCAGACGGGCCGGTCTGAGTACTTCAGAAACTGCTGATCTTCTGGGATTGTCACCCACAACCATCTCTAGGGTTTACAGAGAATGGTCCAAAAAGGGGAAAACATCCAGTGAGCGGCAGTCCTGTGGAAGAAAATGCCTTGTTGATGCCAGAGGTCAGAGGAGAATGGCCAGAGTGGTTCGAGCTGATAGAAAGGCAACAGTAACTCAAATAACCACTCGTTACAACCAAGGTATACAGAAGAGCATCTCTGAACGCACAACACGTCGAACCTCGAAGGCAGATGGGCTCCAGCAGCAGAAGACCACACCGGGGGCCGCTCCTGTCAGCTAAGAACAGGAAACTGATCCTACAACTCACACAGGCTCACCGAAATTGAACAATAGAAGATTGGGAAAATGTTGCCTGGTCTGATAAGTCTCGATTTCTGCTGCAACATTCTGATGGTAGGGTCAGAATTTGGTGTCAACAACATGAAAGCATGGATCCATCCTGCCTTGTAACAACGGTTCAGGCTGGTGGTGGTGGTGTAATGGTGTGGGGGGACATTTTCTTGGCACACTTTGGGTCCCTTAGTACTCATCGTTGCAACGCCACAGCCTACCTGAGTATTGTTGCTGACCATGTCCATCCCTTTAGGACCGCAGTGTCTCCATCTTCTGAGGCTACTTCCAGCAGGATAATGCACCATGTCATAAAGCTCCAATCATCTCAGACTGGTTTCTTGAAAATGACAATAAGTTCACTTAACTCAAATGGCCTCCACAGTCACCAGACCTCAACATAGTAGAGCAGGGTCGACAACGGCAAACGGGTACAGCAAAGGCAGAAACATAGAATAATCCAGGAAGGGTAGCGTGGGTCGGCAACGGGTAAATCCAATAACAACAAAGCACAAGGAAACACGGGAAAACACAAACTGCTGGACGCAGGGAGAAAACAGGGTACATCCAAACTGTAATGATGTGTGTATGCGTGTCCGTCACGCGAGATGCATGCCGAGCCTCTTGGTGTGGCAAGAGCGAAGGACCAGGGCAGACTGATGCAAACGATTTAATAAACAAAACACTGAGCTAGGACAAAAAAATAAACGCAGACGAGGCGGCTACAAAACTCACACATTTAGGATACAAAGCAATGACAACATCACAACGTTAACTCGACATGACTTTGAATGCTAAAACAGAGGAATTTAAAGACATAGAAACTAAGGAACAAAAGTGAGGGCAGCTGAAAAACAGGTGAAAAGAATGAACATAATCAGGGTGAAACCAAAAAGACACAGACAGCGGGGGGAAACAAGATCAGACAGGTACAAATGGTGACACAAACATCGACCAGCAACTAACACAAAGAGATCTGGGGAATTTATACACATGAAACTGTGCGGAGACAACAATGAAACACCATGACAACAAACTACAGTATATACTGTATATATATTGAGTTCAGTAATTATGATCATGAACACATTGGTACTCAAAGCTCACTTTTGACCCTGGACCAAAAAAGCAGTCTTAAGTCACTGAGGTATATTTGTAACAATAGCCAAAAATACATTGTATGGGCCCAAATTATACAGTTTTCTTTTATGCCAAAATTATTAGGATATTAAGTAAAGATCATGTTCCATGAAGGTATTTTGTATTTTATATAAAAATGTAATTTTTGATTAGTAATATGCATTGCTAAGAACTTCATTTGGACAACTTTAAAGGTTTCTCAATTTTTTTATTTTTTTTTTTGAACCCAGATTCCAGATTTGTATCTCAGCCAAATATTGTCCTATCCTAACAAACCATACATCAATGGAAATTTATTCATCTTTTAGATGATTATACAGGATATAAATCTCAATCTCAATTGACTCTTATGACTGGTCTTGTGGTCCAGGATCACTGACATATGATTACCTATAAACACTTCTACAGTATTCAGTAACTTGAGCCCTCGTGAAGAGTGAACTGCAGTCTTATGCAGCTGTTGTCAGTCCAAATTCTACACGCATAGAATTCTTAAAGGTGTCAATGACAGCCAGGATGGAAAACTGTTATAAAAATGTAACACTGTGTCCTGGCTAGGTGCGACGCAGTAAAGCGTTAAATGTTAAAATCTCGTTCAAATTTAATCGAAGCTGATCTCCTAACCAACCGCAGCAGGACATTTTGCCGGTTGCTTGGTTTTCTTGATGCATTTCTTGCCACGTCTGGCTCGCAGTGAAATCTCACTGGTCTGTAGATGGAAAAATATAAGCCCATTTCACACTTTTAAGAGCCCTTTATAAAACCAGACACCGGTAAAACATTTGGAACAAAATATATGAAATGTACATAATGCTTACAGAAAGTTTTATCTGTGTCAGAATGCATGGCTACTTTTGAATGGCTATCAAAGCAGTGGTTTATTGGTATAATGAGGGCATTGTTATTGAAAAAACATTATCATTTAATTTACTAAATGTTTTGAAGGCAAGTGGTTGCAATGAATTTATTTTAGCTATATTTAAATTTAGTTTAATAACTTTAATCTTTTTTGGATTTAAATGTTGCTAATATAAATTGTTTGCAACCACTTACCTTAAAAGAAGTACCATTATTTATTTTTTTTCAATGGGGTAGTAAATGATGATAACATGTAATCTGGATTATGTAATCAGATGATTTTTTTTTTCAATTTACATTACATTACAAACATATTAAAATTAACAAATTCACATTTTTGTTGTCGAAGGAACCTCTATTGTCTTATACAGTGGGTACGATTTATTAAAAAAGAAAAACTGAAATATCACATGGTCTTAAGTATTCAGACCCTTTGCTTAGTATTTAGTAGAAGCACCCTTTTGAACTAATACAGCCATGAGTCTTTTTGGGAAATGTCACAATGTGTGTGCGGGAAAGCACAAGCAGAGATTCGACTTCACAAATAAACCCAAATCCAAAAGGGCAAACAGACAGGCAGAGTAATCCACATATAAAACAACATGGCAATGAGACAAACGAGTAAGGCACACCTGAACACAATTGACAATTAACAGAAACTAGGTCAGACGGAGCACATGGGCAATAATAACAAAAACAAAACAGTCCGGGGCGTTACAGTTCGCCCCCCTCCTGGAAGCCGCGTCTTCGCGGCATAGACAAAACAGAAGGGCGTGAGGGAAAGTCTGGAGGAGGTCGGGTGTCCGGGAGGAGGATGACTGGCAGAGTCGATGGTGGTGATGACGGAGGGAGGAACCGGGGAGGAAACATGAGGGGTCTGGAGCAGGAGGAATCCGTCGGGAACCAGAGCCCAGCCATGACTTTGACCCACAGAGGAATCGACGGAGGGAGGAGCCACTGAGGAGACCGAGGCGGAGACGGAGAGCTGATGATCCAGGTCGACACAGAAGATCTTGAGGGCCATGGCGGAGCGGATGGTGCCGGCGACCGTCGCGGAGATGGGGATCCGGAATGCCGTGGTGGAGCCAGAGGGAGGGAGGAGCCTGGCAATGCTGGAGGGACGAGTTGTAGCTGGAGGAGAGAGGCGGTGGATGGCCGACGACAGACCATGGCGGAGCCGGAGGGACGATGGAGCCTGGTGGAGCTGGTGGACTGATGGGCCACAGTGGAGAGGAGGGAGCTAGGGGCCATGGTGGAGCCGACAGGTTGGAGGGCCAAGGCGGCGTCCGGGACTCTGAAGCTTTAGGTGGAGCTGAGGGATCCTCCAGCCACGACGCCGATGGAGACTGGCAGATGACAGCAGTTGCGTGGGCACGAATGGGTGGGATGGCGTGTTTTTGAGTTTCGTGTGAGTCAAAGGCAGTGGAGGGTACCTGTGAGGCATGGGCACTGGAGGGCACACTCAAGGAGCGGGAATCAGAGTCTCCCAGTCCATCTGATCCACCTCCGATTACTTTTGTGTTCCGGTTATTCTGTCACAATGTGGGTGCGGGCAAGCATGAGCAGAGATTCGATTTCTTTAAGCAGTTTTAATCCAAACAGGCAAACAGACAGGCAGGGCAATCCACAAGTAAAACAACATCAATAACCGGACACTGAGACAAAACTGAACAGAACATAAATAGGGAAGACAATGAGACAAATGAGTAAGGCACACCTGAACACAATTGACAATTAACAGAAACTAGGTCAGACGGAGCACATGGGGAATAATAACAAAAACAGTCCGGGGCGTTACAGGAAAGATGCAACAAGTTTTTCACACCTGGATTTGGGGATCCTCTGTCATCCCTCCTTGCAGATCCTCTCCAGTTCTGTCAGGTTGGATGGTAAACGTTGGTGGACAGCCATTTTTAGGTCTCTCCAGAGATGCTCAATTGGGTTTATACATTTTTCATTGATTATATTTAAATATTAAAAAAAAGAAAAACAAAAGTAAACTAAAAGTAGTCTGATTATATTACCTAAGATGTGTAATGTAATGGATTACTAAATAAGATTTTTTGGAATCAGTAATGCTGACTTCAATTTGTATGAATTTACTATGCTCACATTTCATAGTTTCACATTTACTGTGGACAGAAAAACTAATCATGTCATATGTCACCTAGAAAGGACATCATAAAAAATTAATTATGTCTGTTTTTCTGAAAAAGACCTTCGCTAACTGTATCGCCGGACTCCATGTGCCCCCTTAAAATATATTGCTCTGTATAAAGCATTTCATATATGATTTAATTACCCAGGTTGTTTGTTCTTGCAGGGCTTAACCTGGTAGAGAACTATCCGTATGAAGCGATTGAAAAAGGCTATGACTTTGTTCGTCTGGCCTCCATCACTGCAGGTAAGATCTGTTTAATACAGTCTTTCAAGGATAGATATAAATCAGTCAATCAATCAATCAAACAATCAATCACTTTTATTTCTATAGTACTTTTAACAACACAGATTGTAGTACAGCACTGAACATTATCAAATAGGAGAACAGAGTGATGGTAATGTATAATGATGAGATTAAACTATTTATTTATTAAA
>JAUCMS010000132.1:19666-34648 GCA_032357445.1 Enteromius radiatus | reverse complement strand
TTATGTCCATGTACTCAACTCTTATTATTCAACCATGACAAGCTACATTCAGTTTTACATTCTAGGGCACCTTTAAATCTTTCCCACAGAAAACCATTATAAAAGAAAACACTGATATAGAGCTGCACGATTAATTAATAAATTAGGGATGCACAATATTATCAGACCAATATTGGAATTGGCCGATAATGGCTTTGAATGTAAATATCGGCAATGCCCCAATATGTAAAAGTATGCCGATAAAACCCAACTTACTCACGTCATTATAAAACAACTTTATTATTGCTTAATTCTTACAAATAAGTTCTTGGTATAAACTAACTACAATTAAAAATAATTATATATATCGGTATCGACATTGGTTATGCTGCTGCTGACACAAAGAGCAATTATAAAGGTAAGAAGCCACTTACACACTATGCAGAATTATTTCTGTCTTATAGTCACTCATATCACAGACATACCGAGATACCTGCATATTGTTCAGATATAAACAAAATAGAGCAAATCCTGGCTTTCGAAAGTAAATGGAGCTTCAAATAATGTTTGTGATTGCACTCTCTCCACTAGGTGGCGAAACAATGCAATTCAAACCACTTTTTCACAATTTTAATATAAGAAATTGCTGTATTAAATATATTTTAGATATGTTTATTCATTAAAATTAAATAAACAGCAATTAATATTTTGTCACACATGATTTCATTTGGTTTAAAATTGGAGAATTATGATCTATATTTGAGATTTAAAAAAAAGGGATTCAATTTATCCGAAATCATGGATCTCTACACTGACAAATTTAGTGCACTGCGTTCATATTCCAGGCTCATCTGCCTGCCTATATATAGTGTACATTTGCTATTATAATATTGCTGTTTTAAATATGTTTTGTCTGACGCAAATACTGCGGCGAGTGCTTAATATGGATTGCAGATGGCCAAAGCTTGCATTTTGCTTACATAGCTTTGTTTTATTCTTTTGAGATCTACATATTTGCGGCTTGGCAACTGATTAACAAGCTTGTGCTGCAGTTATAAGCTGTTATGGTGGAAACCCCAACCCTGCATGCATTTCAGAAGACTTCTGATCGAAGACTTTGAATCTCAGAAGTCTCAGTATAAACTCAACTTTTATCCAAAAGTCACTGAATGAATCATTTGGGTCTGTATTTGTTTCTACTGAGAAACTTTAGAAGAAATATCTGCAGGAAAAAGCTAAAATATAACAAATGCATTGTCCTTCTGAACTTTCTTTTTTGGTTTGGGAAAAGCAGTTCACAAGAAAGCAAATACTCTTTTTACATTGTGCCTTTCTGCACTTCTTCATAAGTTATTTTCATATTTAAATTAGACTCAAATGAGATGAAAATGCATGTATTTCTGTCTCAGTTCTGTGCTGAAGTGCAGTGTTCCTGTGATATTAAGGCTGTTTTGCTGAGTAATCTGCAGGGATGTGTATCAGGGCCGTGGATGTCGTTAAAGCGCGAAGCCGTGACATCTGCGACACTCGCTGGCTAAAATAAACACAGCCATTAACGGTTACGTAATATCAGACGAAGCTTCCCGCTGCGGCCGGGTCACAGGAGACGGCAGATGACAGCAGCGCATGGACTCTGAGCGACTGACCACATGTGTCCAGAGTACAGCTCCCACCGGGAACCTTCCAGATCTAAAAACACACGGCAAACCAAGAGCCGAGCTGAACAGACCTGCCAGTCACAAATCTGTCTCATATTTCACACAAAATACATTTATATCAAATTATATTTTGTATCATTTAAATATGTAAATAAACCTGTCAATAATGTGTCGGGGTCATATTCAACTAAAACCAAAATGAAAATGATGCAAAATCTAAAAAGAAAAATGTAATTAAAACAGTTTCAGAAAACTTTTTAGCTGCAAACTTTTGAAAAAGTTGTTCTCAGAGAGATGAAAAATATATATAATTTGTATAATATGGACGTATTAGATGTACTGCTTTTAATATGTGCAAAAAAAATAAAATAAAATAAAATTGGTGTTTACCTCCATTTTTGTGAATTACAAAAAAAAAAGAAAAAAAAAAAAAGAGATTTTTTATATTATTAGATTTAAAACATCTAAATGGACAGTGTAAAATTTTATTTAAAATATATAATCTATTATATTTTTCTCATTTTGTGACCCTTTTGTCCTAATGTGATTTGCCAGTAAATAAATAAATAAATGATTCCTTTCTTTGCACAAACATTTTAACAACAACAATAATAATAATAATAATTATTATTATTATTAAAGATAATAATGATCATCATCATCATCATCATTCATTAAAGATAATAATAATAATAATAAATGTATTAAATACTATAAAGTATATCAAATAATATGCACAATGACCAGTCAAAAGTTTGTACACTGTGTGAGGAACATGTATTATGCATTATAAATATTATGACTTGATGATGCTTCTTCACTGCTACAACCAAATCCATTAACTTTAAAATAAACAAACTGTACTTAGAAATAAGATTATTTCAGGACAAGATCATGAATTCAGTTAAACCTTTGACCTCTGGGGCTATAGAGGAACTCTTGAAGGCGACATGCCGTGTGTGTGTGTGTAAGCGGAGCTCAGCTGTGGTGTCGGTGACTCTGACACTGCTGGAATGTGGACTGAACTTGATCAGAAACGACAGACTCGTGACATCAGTGACCTTCAGAGAGCGACGGGAATGAACAGAGCCGTGGATAGACAGCGTAAACATGAAACACACACCGAGGCTGCACATGCTGCGAACACACATCCAAACATACAAGCCCATCCGTAACTCCCCTCAACATGAGCAAACATGTTTCATCTGCTACCAGGCACTTCATCATCTTAAAGTACTCTGAAATGGTGAAAATGAATGAATTCAGGTCAGTCACTATTGTGGAAAACAAGCAAACAATGAAAAAATTCAATTTCTTGTAATTCCTGTTATTCCCAAAGGTAACTGAACATAATTTGTTACCATGATACAGTAAATATACTAAAAATACAATGATTTATAATTTTTTTAAATCGCAACTTTTATATTTGGTCTTATTTACAGGTTGAGCTCAAATCTGCAATCATGTTCATTAAAAGTTGTTGTTTGTCATGAAAACGGGCAAAATTTATAATGGTTCTAAAATGGACAATTTTATTGGAAAATACATCAACATTTTTTTCTGTTGATTTTGGGTATAACCTGGACAGTTTTCTTGAGATGCCAATAAGAACAAAACATGATCACGGCAGGGGCATTTCTTGCACACATTTCTAAAAGGGCTATTTTTTGTCACTTTTTGTTCAGTTTAATTCTCCATCATATGAAGTCAGTCTTCTGTAAGCGATTGGCCGAGCTCTGAATCTAATTATATCCACCGGTTCAAGCCTTTAAATCAGTGATTGAGAAGTGCAACTAAAAACAACCCTCAGCATCGAGTCTGCGCTGACAGATTTTCTTCTCCTTTTTCTTTTTGTGGTCCGTATCTACAAGAAAGATGGGTATTGATTACCGCTCCCTCTATCTCTGTTCATCCGGAGCGTTTCTTCTGCTGATAAACCTCATCCACAAACCTACAGCTACAACAACAGCCCCAAAACCTGAGAAACATCACGAAACCAGCCACTTCCTGCAAGAGCATTCCTCACGTGTCACGTGCAGTGTGTTGATGAAGGCAGGTTCAAGCATGTTCTGAGAGCGTGAACAGATCTTCACTGATTACACACCCCTCATCTGAGAGAAAACACACATGTGAAACAGCTGGAATCAGCACTTTCTCCAGTCTCAGACAAACTTACAGCCCTGACAACAACATTCAGAAACATGCCACATGTGCTAGAAGTGAAGAGTTATAAATGAGTTGTAGAAGTAAATTAAACTGAAATTACTGGAGAGCATTTTTCAAGAACACACTATTTCAGCTTTTCAACTTTAATTTAATGATTTGAATTCAAGGTTTTACTCACCGTTTCTTTGATATATATTTTTTTCACTGTATTATTTCAGACATTTTGCTTAAAAAAAAAAAATCATTTAATTTATGAAAAGCCTTTTCCACCATGGGATGAAAAAAAAAATACAAAAAAAATAAATAAATAAAAATAACTGCAGCTTTCTCTAAAAATTCTGAATTTTCACAAAATTCTCAAATTTAGAAAAAACTAAATATTAAAAAAAAAAAAAAAAAAAATAAGAACTGATTTTTCCCCTTATAATTTCAAAATTACTTTTACTTTTAAAATCTGAATTTTGAAATTAAGTACTGTGAGAAAATTATTTCCACAATTCCATTTTTAAATTTCTATGCCTTGATAGAAACAAGCTCCCATATTAACTCAATGCTACTCGCTGTTTTCTGTGAAATGTACTAGCAATTTCTGAGTAAAAACTCATTTTTATTCATTAAACCCAACACCATTCTCAGTAAAAATTACAAAAACATATTTAATAGCAGAGGTGGGCCAAAGGTAAATGTTGCATTATATCCAAATATATTACACATTTAAATACATTAAAGAAAAGAGAAAACATAAATATTAATACAAAAAAAACAACAACCTTTTTTCCAATTTCTTACTTTGCAATATTTCTTGTTTCCAAATAGTCTAAATATAAATAAATAAAACTGTTTAAATACAATTTAAAATGCTTTAATTGCCCAGCGATCAGGAGGCAAACGTGGTTGTGTTTGATCCGAGCTCACGTCAGACAGTCGAGGTAAAGGTCATAGGTCGCTCGAGGCAAGGTTGTCATGGTGATGCTCTTCCCTACGGCTTAAACAAACAAGCGCCTGACCCAGACTGAGGACGGCTGCTGATGGAGGCCTGTGCAGTAATTAACACACCTCTGACGGACATTAATCCGCCCGGTTACCATGGTAACGAGACAGTCACTGACCAGCGCTGCTTCTGGTCATGTGCTCCGAGAAACTACAGGGAAACACAGGATTCACCTCACAACAGAGAAAACACGTGACACATAAAATTATGTTTAATGTGTTACTTGCTGTTTCTTTTGTGATTATTTGTGAAATTTCCCAGCAATTACTGAGTGAAAATTAATTAAACCTTTTTTAGGCCTACATGCGTTTCTTTTTTTTTTGGTTCATGTGTTTTTCCAAGACTGGGGGAATTCTGGTTTCTGCAAATCAGTGCATATTTCATTAAATAATTCTTCATTTGCATATTTAAACCTAAGGTTTTAGTAAACTTGTCATTTGCATTTATCAGTGCAATCAGCTGGGTAAGGTGATAAATGTTCGGTTTTTTACCCTATTCACCTGCAGGGTCTTGTCTTCGTGATAACACTCTTAGAGGAGATCATTCCTGCAGTTCAGATCTGTGTTCATTTACACTGCATGGCATGATATGGCTGTCTGTGATGAGTGTGTCAGCTCTGATTAAGTGGCACTGATCATCTCAATATGGCGCTATCAGAATCTGCAGCGGTCCAGTTAGCTAAAGGGCTAATTAAAGCTGAACGGAGCTCATGATAACTCAGAGCAGACACTTATCGATTCGGCCCTGCTTCTCCGAGCCGTTTCCCTGCACTCTGGATCTCTGAGGGATTTCCTGTCACACGGTCAGAGCGTTTGTATGCTGCACAGACCGCTGGGATATGCTTGCTCTCCACGCTGCTCCTTTATGTGGCTCACACATGGGCCAAAGATGTTTGCGTTAAAAGACATTTATAAAAGTGATTTTATGTCCATAAAAGGCAAGTAAAGTGTCTATTTTTAAGATTTCAAATACGTTTTGGAACGTAGGATAGTGGCAAATAGAAACAATGTACAAATTACAGCTAATTAGTATTTGGGGTGAAAGAATTCATCTTTTAATGCGTCATAAATTGACTTTTGTTGTAAATATGCCTGACGAGATGATTACACTGAAAGAAAATTTAATGGGTAAATTTAGTAAATCTGGGGAAAATGTGTGATATTTAATTTTTAGCTTAGAAAAACCAAAACAAACAAACAAAAAAAACAAAACTTTGCCCTACATGAATTGTTGTTGCCTGGCCTGGTTGGCCTGGTTTTATAGACAGAGCTAAGCCTAAGCCAGGATTAGGTCAAAGTTCAATTAGGACATTTAAGTAACTATGATAAATACGCCTTACTGGTGTGCATCTCAAGACAAAACAAAGACACTGACATGTTTTAAGATTTCTCAATACAAGTTTCTTTCAGTTGAACGGTCTCAGATTTACACTTTAGTCTAGGACTAAGTTCAAGCCTTGTCTGTGAAACCAGGGGCAGATGTTAATTTATACTTTGCTTCTGACACTTGCTGCAGTCTGTCCCTGGTCACTTCTGTCTTTATCCTTGACAGGGTGATTTTCCTCAACTACTGGCTCTGTCAAACTAAACTAATAAATCTTAACGGAGTAATTATGCTTGCTGAGTGTTTAATAACTATAGCAAGCGTCTGACTAGTGCTTCCTTCCAAACGACTGAGAGCTGAAGTGAAGAACCCTAAGTGGAGTGCCTTTATGTTCACTGCCAAGTGCTCTAGGTGTAGGGTGTGTGTGTGTGTGTTGAGACCGGTCCCGCAGGGAGAGAAATGCATCTGGTGTTTGGACCAACTCACAAACTCCCCACAGCGACACACACACACACACACTCCTCTCTAAAGCTTACATAACTCAAGCTGCTGCTATTAAGTCTATTAGCTTTCTTACTGAATTCTCTGGATGTTATCGCACAATCACAATCTTTTTGCGGCCAGCGGCAGAGAGTTGATCAAGCGGTGGTGTTCACATACAAAGATAAAATTAGCTGCTGTCCTCAAAATGAGAGGAAGCCAAAAACACACCCAACAGCCGGGCATCCGCGGACCTGCTGGAGCTCCAACCAGAAAACAGCAGTGAGTCACGGAAAACTAAACCACTCCAGAGTTCAGAGGACATTATAGAGCCCCTCTCACAATCAGTGCTGTCGGCGAACTATCGGGCCTTTCTGACACACGGCAGTTATTCGTTACTGAATCAATCCATGGTTTTGAATGAAGCAGAGATTCAGTGCTTGCTTCAGTTTTGAAATGAATCAACTCTTCAAACGAATCAAGTGAGTCAGTGAATCAGGGACTCGTTCATAAAGACATTGACTATTTGATCCTGAATAAATCAACTGAATGAGAGTAATTCAATAACTTATTTAATGTAATACATTTTAGTTCCCAAAACAAAACAAAAAAAATAAAACATTAATACCCAAGTATTTCTCATTTAACATAATGACTTGATCTTCTTGGGTTTATTGGGCAAAATTAATTAATCAGCATGTCGTGCTGTGTTTGATTTTCCCACGGCAGCCGCTGGAATCTGGTGTTGTTACAGATCTGATTTTGTGGCTTTGGCTTATTTCCCAGCAGCACGGACGACTCTATCTGCCCCGTTGAGTTTATGGAAACTGACGACGCCTAAAAACATGACAAAGGGCTATAAAAGCAAGACGAGGAAATAATTCAGATGGAAAGAGGGGATAAATTCACTCATCACAGCTGAACAGATTGTATATGACACCAGCTACACACAGCACTGAATCACCAGCGACCTCCATCCAAACACTCATAACCAGGACTACACCACGAGGACTCAAACACGCTCAACTAAAATCACAAGCATTTCAAACAAATTCCACTCAAAATGCAGATAGAATTAAACGTGAACAAAAAAAAAGTTATGTTGGTGACATAAAAATCAAGCAACATATTTAAAGTGGTCTCACAAACTTTCTTCATCTTAACAAATAATAATAATAATAATAATAATTAACAAAAACAACATCAATAAAAATGTTAAACTTTTAAAGGCCTTTTAGAGGAAATACACTACTACTGTGAAAATGAATTACAACAACAATATAGTAATAGTAATAATACTTTAGGCAAAATAATAATAATATTATTATAATATTATATTATTTTTTAGGAAATCACTACTTTAAGAGAAAATGAACATTTTTAATTTTACATGGTTTTTTTTTCTTAATTTTTAATGGAAATGAAACTGAAATATTTGAATTAAATATTATTATTATTATTAATCCATGATTACTGTTAAAATGTGAAAGGCTGCACAATTAATTGAAAATGAAAATTGTTAATTCATAGTTTAGGCAAAATAAAATAAAATAAATAAATCCCTCTTTTAAGTCCTTTGAGGAAGTGCACAAATCTAAATATGACTGCTGCTAATCACTTTAAGAGAAAATGAACACATTTTCAATATTCATTTATTAATAAATAATCACTTTTAGAGAAAATGCTAATTTTTAATAAACAAATAATAAGTATCACTCTTAAGTCCTTTGAAAAAAATGCACAAATAAAATAATAGCCTAATAATAATAATAATAATAATAATATGCATAACAATGTAAAAAAAATATTTTTGAAGAGATGCACAAAATATACAACATACTACGACTATTTAATATCACATTACAATTTTAGAATAAATAATAATAAATTTCACTCTAAAGACATGAGCAAATACACAAACCCAAATATTATTATTATCCTTTAAAAAAAAAACCTTCAAAATCCTTTTAGAGAAAATGCTCCAATACAAATGTTAAATATCAATAAAAAAGCTAGCAATAAATAAAGAGATGTAATATTTTTACATCACCTAGTATCAGACAGGAGTTGGCTAATGTCTGTGCTAATCAGCACGAGACACGTTTATTACCTGAAGTAATAAACACGGTAAACACAGTGAAGCTGCTAGACACTAAATAAAAAGACAAGCTCAGCATTTTCCCTGAACAAACACTAAAGCTTTCATTCAGGTGACTACAAGCACTTCCCTACACGTTTCTGCTGGAAAATCAGACGTCTGAACATGAAAGCAAGGCAACAAATCAGCAACGCACCTGCCAGGTCTTAACACGCTCATTACAGCACACTGTCTTTACAGCAGCACTCCAACACACTTTCAACAACAACAGATGGAAACAAACACTCACCGTTGTACGTCACTCGAGGTTTTGTCAAGCACATGACCAGATGAAGGTCCATCTCATCTGAAGAGATAAACTTGGAGCAGACGGGGCACTTGAAACCTGTGGAGACAAAATAAAGCAAAATGAGTTTAGGGTCTCAATCATACATTTAGATTAGTTTTCACAGCCTTGAACACTGGGGAGGAAGAGGAAGAGGAATAAAACAATTAAAAATATCTAAAGCACAATATTTAATGATCTAAAGCTCTTACTGCTGCGTTAAGAGCAATGATGCTGATATTATTGATTTGGTTAGATAAACAAAAATAGGCATAATAGTTATAATTACTGTTATTTTTATTTTTCATAATTCCAAATTACTACTACTTACTACTATTATTTAAATATAAAATGAGGCTGCATAATTAATCAAATAAACCTTTAATGTATTTATTATTAATAATATTAATTATAATTGTTCTAATTATTAAAGTATTTTATGTTTTATTTTGCCCTGGTATTGTTTATTATTATTATTATTATTATTATTAACTACAATTATTCATTTAACAAACACTTAAAAATGGTGCTGCAAAATTAAAATATTTTTTTTTTATTAATATAATAGACCTAATAATCATAATCAATATCTGTATTTACTATACAACTAATTATTGTTGTTGTTGCCATCATTATAAAATATTTGGCCCATTTTTATTTTACATTCAGTTGAATTATCCATTGTTATTTTTAATAATAATAATAATAATAATAAAAAATTATATTCAGATATTATGATTAATAAATAAATATAAAATACAAATATTATTATTATTATTGTGCAACCCCATTTTTCTAGTTTTTAAATTCAATTGAATTTTAATTTAAATTGATTTCACACTCACCTAATTCGTTTAGAGGTAAGTGCGATTAACGTATACAGTGATGATATGAGCGCTGCATGCACACACACATCCATGTTATAATTAGGCATAAAACACACTCTGGGCCTTGTTCTTTCCAGGAAACTGGCTGGAAAAACTATGCAATATTCAACGTGTGCGGGTGTTTCTCTGGGACAGACACAGCAGGCGTGCGATAAAGAGCTTAAAAAAGACACAACCAGCATCAATGTGTGTGTGTGTGTGTGTTAATCCCTCAGTAGATGCACTTTCACACACCCCCTCATGTAAACTGGTTTCTGAAACGCATGTAAAAGCCAGTAGAAACAGCTGATCAGCCGAGCTCTAGACACAAAGCAGAGGGTTTGTCTGGTCTGAACACACTCAATGATATGAATCACTGCAGTGTCGTGTGACAGCATCGAGCCGTGAGCACCTCGTGACAAAATTTAGCAGTCGGCTGAATGTGACATGCACTGCATCTCTTCTGCATAAACGTGCTATTGAGGAACAGGAGACGCTGGTGACATCTTTCACAGTCCAAACACACATAAAGACTGCTGAACCAGGACCTTACAGGCTTCACAACATCATTTCTGACATTTTTATAAAGCTGCATTGAAACAATATCCAGTGTGAAAAGTGCTATTTAAATAAAACTGGCAAAAGCATTATATTATAGAATATCTGTTGTTTTACAAAAACTTCTTTCTTATGCATCAAATATTTACTTGAAGTACCCCCTGAGACTTTGGATTAATATTTACCTCCACATAATAATAATAATAATAATAATAATATTATTTATTTTTAAATGGAAATATTTTAATAAATAATAAATAATACTTCATCAAGATATTTTAGTTTCATTTCCATAAATTATTATTATTATTATTATTATTTATGGTAATGAAACCAAAATATTTTAATGAAATAATAATAATAATAATAATTATTATTATTATTGTTATTATCATCATCATCATTTTATTTATTTTTAAAAGGAAATTAAACTGAAATATTTTAGTAAATAACAAATAATAATAATAATACAATAATAATACATCAAAATATTTCAGTTTCATTTCCATAAAATATTATTATTATTATTTTTTTTTTTATGGAAATGAAACTGAAATATTTTAATGAAATAATAATATAATTAACTAACTTCACGATGACGACGACCACCACCACCACCACTACTAAAATCTGAAAGGCTGCACAATTCATACAAAATAAAAATCGTTAATGAGATTAATAATAATATTTACTAAACATTATTAAAAATCCTGCAGTGACCAAGGAGCCGTTGGGGGAATGGACCTGGGACTCGAACCCGCGACCTTTGGGTTACAAGTCCGACTCCCTATCCATTAGACCACGACTGCCCCCCACACCGTCACAGGTTATGCAACATGCAAGAGTGTGGCTAGATGAATCTGAACCATTACATTTACACGCTAACAAAAACGTCCATCCTTAAAGAACACTAAGAAAGCCTGAAATGCGCACTAATTGAGGATTAGACTAAAGCAGAATGAGTCAACGTTCACCTGTGCCAGGTACACAAAACCCGATTTAGACACAGACAAAAGCGCAGCAGAAACTTGACACCAGCCCTCCTCTGTCATTACAGCCGGACCGGTGTTTAATGACTCTAGAGACTGTACCACGGTCACTAAACACTGAGCATTATTTACTGTAAACGATTGCCGCGGGAGGAGCCCTGAGAGACGCTGGAGGAACAGAGCATTTACCCCTGCTGCTAAATCGCCCATCAAACCCACCGCCTGCATCTCATGACAACAATAAACATAAAAAACCTCCAAGAGATGACTTCCAGCTTCAAGCCGCAGGCCAACACAGAGCTAAATAAAATCAAACTTCTCTTGTTTATTTGGTTTGCACATGTTTTCTTGCAAAAACAACTGCAACCATTTCTGTGCATATTGTCTCGTAGTGCTTTGGCACGCTATGGCTCTTTGCCGATTATATATAAAAAGCATTATACTATATAGTTTCTCTCTACAAAAATAACACTGAACCTATATAAAATAGAATCTTTTTTATATCTTTAAATAATTATATTTTTTAATTTTATAATCTTTAAAATACATCATTTAAAAAATATTGCTTAATTTATTCAAATGATGTTTTAATATCTTTCATATTTAATACATCAATAATATAAATATACAAAATATTGCGTTACATTACTGATAAATATATTTAAAATAAATGCATTATATTTAAATATAAGCAGAAATTCAACTGAAATTTATTTTTGTCATTCATTTTCAAATTGTGTGTTGTGGTTAATTGACTCAAATTCACTCAAATTGAAAGCAAGACCTTTTTTTTTTTTTTATTAAACATTGTGCACAGCGAGTATGTATACGCATATATAAACACACAGATAGTGATATCAATAGAAAAACTACACGCACTGCTCCTTCAGACCCATGCATGTTACTGTGTTTTCCTCAGAGGACGCCTCGACTACATCTTCAGGGACACTGACAGACTTGATGATGGCCACTCATCGGTGTAAAAGCCACGATTTGCTCTGAATGAAACATAAGAAGCTTCACAGAGATCTAATGACTGTGTGATGCTGTACGAGTCTTCAGTCAATGCTGTTTATAGCTCACCCAACAATGACATTTACCCTCAGGCCATCTAAGGTTCAGGTGACTTTTTTTTACTTCAGTTGAATAGAAAATATTTTTAGTTAAAATCATGATCATTGGGGATTCATAAATTTAAGTCAATGGCTACCAGCACTTTGAGAGTCAAAAAATGTACAATTAGGCACCACAAAACAAATCCCCGTGACTCCTGATGATATACTGAGGTCTTGCATTATTACAGGTAACTCAGAGCCTCAGGCAAACGGCCTGGAGTGATGTCCAATTCTTTTTGGTGAACTAGAAGAACAACAGTTCTCTGAAAGGATTTTGTTGTTGTTGTGAAAAGATAAGCTGGTGAAGACTAGTTTATTCACTTCCATATTTCACATCATTATTGAATGCCTTAATAAATAAAGTAGTTGCACATACACTGAACAAACTAGTGACATCAATCAGTTAAACAAAAGAACAGACTGCACAGATCGATCGTTTAACTTCATAAGATCTCAATAAATCTTTTCAGTGCCACAGGCATTCATTAACTCTTGAGGTGCCAATAGCTATTGACTTGTATTACGTGAATCACCAAGTACCACAGTTTCAGCTAAAAATCCTTCCTGGTTTACTGAAGAAACAAAGCCACCGCCATCTCGGATAACTGCTCCAATGGGATCTGGTGAAGAGTGAACTAGACTGTTAAAGAGCAAGCAGTCCATTAATGATGCTGACAAGTAATTTGACTTCAACAATTATACAAGGATTCAGTCTGTACATGTCTGCACACACCTCAGTGCTGTCGTTTGTTTTTCTCTAGACTCTGAAAGCGAACATTTAAAAAAGAAAATCAACGAAGCAAACTACAAATGAGATGAATTCAACTTCTGCTGTTAAAGAAAAGAAGACAAGGTGTCGTTATTCAGGTCAATATGTTTCAATGTTGATTCAATTCAGTTAAATAAAAAGTGTTAACTTGAAAAAAAAAATGTGCACAAAGGAATGATTTGCAATAAGGAGTATAAAACGGAAAAGATCAATTTTGAAGCCATCTTGAGGTAGAATAAATATGAGTGCTATTTAAGACTAAAATGAAAACAGAAAATACTTGTAGGCCTCTCAAATCATTATTAATTTATATTGCCTTTCATGAATAAAATGCAATAATTATATTAAAAAATATTATTTGTTACATTTATTATAAGAACAAATATTATATATATATATATATATTTTTTTATTATATATATTTATATATTTATTTATATTTATAGAGAATTCTCATTATTAACTAGTTGCTATTTACTTTTATTTATGCGTGACCATCTACATCCCTAATCCTATCCTTGGGTGTTTGAGGCAAAAGTCAAAGTCAAAATAATATAATATAATATATAATATAATATAACATAATATTAAATATATTATTTCTTTTTTTTAAGTGCATAAAAGTTTAATTTGCAATAAAATGAATAACATGAAAAATCTAGAAGTTTTCTTCCAGAAAGCAGAATCTCTCGTGTAGTGCCGAAATGTCCACTCAAGTAAAAAAAAAGAAAGAACTGTAATAGTTATTGTAAGTGATCTGTATTAAATCACATAAGATGACGGTAAAAACAGCCGATACAACACTAAAGAATGCATGAATGTAACCGGGTCAAACCACCACAAAACATCCCTATTAGTCCATCTGAACCTCCTCACACTGACTTGCATTCTTCATTTGCCTACAAATATAAGCCAATAAAAACATTAATTTCTTCAACACCATGTCATAAAACAGCAGGAACGTTTAACGTTAAAAGTGCTGGCAGTCGCACCGGTCCATCCGTATATTTCATCTCAGCTTTATCGATGGGCTCTCCCTGCCGGACACACCAGTTCCTGCGATGGTGAAATATTTCAGAGCGCCTGAGCATCTGTCACAGCGAGATTGATGCGGTTCACACACGCAGCTCGTGAACGCTCTCACCGGGATTTAATGACTGCGTCTGTGGAGTAAAGCCAAGCGGCAGAGCTCCTCGGAGGAGACGCAAAGACTGCGCTCGGGCTTACAGTCTCTCCTGGGAAAGAGCAGAAGCTGTTGATTTCTGAAGGAAACTACTGAGGAAATACAGACTCCAGGATAAAAGCAATATTCTCTGGTGGAGACGAGCGGCCTACAACCCATACGCTCTCTTTTACAGCCTTCACAGAGATTCAAACAAGCTTTACATCACACACAGGCGTTCAGACTCAAGCATATTACACATCTCTAATGCGTGAAAACCATCTGCAAAAACAAAGTCATAATATAAAAATTAGAGCTGTCAAACGATTAATCGCATCCAAAATAAAAGTTTTTCTTTACATAATATATGTGTATATACTGTGTATATTTATTAAGTGTATATAAATACAAACACATGCATGTATATTAGGGTGCATCAAATTTGAATGGGAATTTTTTATTTCAAAATATCATTTTGGCTGACATTGCATTTTGTTCCAATT
>JAUCMS010000132.1:0-16275 GCA_032357445.1 Enteromius radiatus | reverse complement strand
CGAACACATTTTTTATTGATATCGATCACGTGCCTATCGCGATACATATCGTTATCGTTTTATCGCCCAGCCCTACAATATACACACACAGTCAAGTATCAGCTGGCTAAACTCAAAAACATCTTTATTTGAAAAAAAAATCTAAAATCAGCTCAAATGCACGATTTAAATCTTTTAACTCAGTATTACTACTCTTGCACCAACACTGAGCCAAGGCTTATTCTGGAACCGATCCACTGTAGAAACGTCTCATGAACTGACACTTCAGCTACTTTATGTGCCTTATGTGTCCGTAAAAATAACTTTTACTGAAAATCACTAGTGACTAATTGTTTATAAAAAAGTGAGCACCCAGAGGTCATGGAAACATTGCGAGACCTCGTATATCAATAGCAGAAAAACATACATATACATTCCCATGACTGTCTCCTCTTGAGAATAAACAGATCCATAACGTCTGTTCTGCATCTGATTATGAGCCGTCCTCTTCCTGTTTATGCCCAGAGGGAACCGGCTGTTCGTTTGCCCCTTCTGTCATACAAGTCTCTCAATACTGAACCATCCAAGGTGGTGTGACTCCACAACCGCGATATTTAACATGTAATTTAATAAAGAGAAGCAGAAAAATGACATGAGGGTGAATAAATAATGGCAGTTTTTATTTTTGGAAAAATCAATCTGTTAATCCTAGCCAGACTCTGAGCTCTACAAACGCTGACAAGCAATATCAGACTAGAGAAAGCATGGCTCATTGACTTCTTCATCGAGGAAATCACATTTTCAGCCTGCCTGCCCTGTATAAAGCATCTGATATATGACTCCATATGTACAAGTGCCTCAAAAGAGCTTAATTGCTGATAAGTTTCTTCAAAACTTTCAACTACGCAAATACCTTCAGGAGAGCATGGAGGCAATCAAGCCTCGGCAAGAGATGCAAAACGATCGGATCATGTTAAAACAAGCCTGGGACAAGACCCTCTGTGACTGCAGTAGAAGCATGAATATGAAGCTGGGTGATAAACCTTTGCATCTTCTCAACATTTATATATTTGCTCAAAAATGCAAAATGAAACCATTATCTTACAGCTGTAATATGATAAATGCGACTGTATTAAAATATTGTAAACTATACGGGAAATAAAAGTTGCAGATGCATGCAAAAGATGGACAAACCAACCTTCATATAAACAGCTGGGTGATAGTACGGTTTACATTTGGCAATGAAGATGAAATCAGGTTGAGATCGGCTATATAAAGCATCTCTTCGCAAATACACATCTTATAGCTGTGTGATGATACAGTGAAGCTCGTAGAAATAACCTCACAATGTAAATTAATGTTTATGGTCACTATATCAATTTAGTTTGAGGAGCTGATATGCGCTCCTCGCTGTGCGTCAGTGACATGGGCTCTGTCCGTCTGATTTAGGGCTGTCTGTTAGAGACGCAGTGAAAAAAGGACAGGATTGATGTCCTCGTCAAACGCTCAGGGCACAGCAGCGCGGTGGGACATTGATTATTGATTCCTGGATCGACCGGCGGTGTTCGCGCATTCACTTAAACTTCATAAAACATCTCATCCGTGCCAGATCTTCTCCACGACCCGGTCAACCCCAATCTACAGCATGAGAAGTGAACCATGACCTGCTGACTCAGAAACATCACCGGCTGCTGAGAAGGACGGATTAGGATAATGTAAAGTGTGGTGACAGAAATTAGTTCATGAACAGATTATGCTACAGTGCTTATATAGCATTGCATATATTTGCACAGTAGGTAATTTGCATATTAGGCACACAGAAAAAAGGTGAAAATCTACTCACAGTGCTGCTTAACGTAAGTGTTAAACATTTAACTTAGTGTTAAAATCAATCTGTTAAAGTGACAGTGCACCCCCCAAAATTTTTTAATTCTGTCATAACTCACTCTCATCATGTCATAAACCCTCATCACTTTCTTTTACTTCTTTACTTTCTTTTACCCAACCAAACTGAAAGCCATTCACTTTTAAATGAAAGCTTGTTTCTACCACAGGATGGATGGATTCATAAATAATTAAATAAAGAAATGTAATAGCAACTTTTTCTCTCCTCACAATTCTGAGAAAGAAGGATTGCAAAAATTAGAAATTCATTTTTACACAATTCTGAGGGATAAAAATAAAGGAGGGAAAAAAATTGTGAGGTATTGCGAAGTTTGAACTTGCAATATCATTGTAATTCTTTTGTATTCTGTGGTTTAAATAAAAGAATCATAGCAAAAATCTGAATTGTGAGATATAGAACTTTCAATTATGAGGGAAAAATAAAATATAAAAAAAATCTGAAATGCGAAATATTACCTCACAACTGCAAGATATAGACTTGCAATACTGAGAAGAAAAGTCAAAATTCTTGTATTTGAACATTATGTGGTGAAAAAAAAAACCCAGATGAGCAAGAGATGCAGGTTTTTAAGGTAAAAAGTCCGATTTTTACTCTGCGGTAGAAAAAGGCTTCCATAAACTTTATTTGCATGTACACACACAGAAAAACAAAAACCTTCAGATATTTTCCAAAATGGCATGAGTAAATCATGACAGAAATGTAAACCGTCCCTTTAACTGGCACTGCATGTGAGAGATATCATCCGAGAGCTGCAGAGAGGGCTGGAGATGGAAAGCTGTTGGAGCAGCGGGTGGAGCGGAGCCAGAGCTGAGAGAAACGCAGAGGAAAGAGAGGCGCTTGAGCCATTAAGAGTGGAGTCTGAACTGCTGCGGCAGCACACCGGGACAGAGCGT
The DNA here is from genome assembly GCA_032357445.1 of Enteromius radiatus. Taxonomy (NCBI): domain Eukaryota; kingdom Metazoa; phylum Chordata; class Actinopteri; order Cypriniformes; family Cyprinidae; genus Enteromius; species Enteromius radiatus. Next base: position 13,497 of record JAUCMS010000132.1, on the reverse strand, counting down.
CAGGCAGACTACTGACCCATTCCCAAAACCCCGTCAAAGTTCAAGCCGTTTCCCTGATGTCAGCCGATTCCCTCTGAGAATATTTCTTTTGCTCTTTGCACTAGTTCTCTGGTGTTATTCAATAAACGAATCACTGAAAGAGTTTTAAATCAGTTCACTGCAACAGAAATGGAAAAAAAAAAAAAAAAATTAACAAGAAAATGCTTACCAGGATAGAATATCACCACAGGAGATCTTTGCATTTTTCTAGTCTAATAACAAGACCTTATGTACACTAATAAAAATAGTTTGCACACTCTGCCTCAGTGTCAGAACTACTGTTATGTTTATCAGTCAGATTGCTTTCAGACAGTCAACAATAATAAAATATTCATTATCTGTATCTACTCATGCAATAACAACCACATTATCTTAAACAAAGGTGCATTCAAACAGCATGTCCTAAGCGAGGACACTGGTGCTCTGGACATTTGCGATGGTTTGAATTTGGAAATCAGGTAATGGAGAGATCCACAATATATGGATATCAACCTCCTGTCCGTCAAATCAGATCTGGATGATACTGCTGACACCACACAGAGTCATTTACATTAACTAAATATCGATCGTCATCGAGTAGTCGTGGAAGCCCTAACATCTCAGCTGCTGTAAATATGCCAACATGCGCTGCCAACCTCTAAAAACACAACTGCAGCGATCATTCACCGGCTTTTGGGCGAAGCCGTTCCGGTAAAGGGAGCATGTTGAATCAGAGAAACGCAGAGAGAGCAAAGGGCAGCCACAACAAACACTTCCTTGCTTTCATTTAACGTGAAAGTGAAGCAAGAGGAAACCGCTGTGTTTAATGCACACACGACTCAGCTCGGCTCGCCCCCCCCCCGTTTGTGTGCTTTATTAAGTGTGGACAGTATGAACACGGATCACATGACCGGTGGCCTGAGCTCTTGACCGGCAAAGGACGCATTTCTGAAAGCACAGCGATGCCGAAACAGATCTGGTTTCACTGGCGGTTTGTGGTTAGAGAATGTTCTGGGTTTCTGTCAAGAGATTTGTAGAACATGAAGACATCATTAAGACACCATCAAGTTAAAACTAACCTCATTTAAGAGTCTTAATAACTGTCTGCGCAAACTGTGCTTAATAACAATGATTGACTTGAATGTTTCTGGTGAAATGCATGCACGACGCATTACAAATACACTCTGGAAATCTTTAGAAAAAGCGAGATATTTTATATTATTAAGAATGAAACAAGGGTACCAGAGGGTACCAAATCACCACTTAATGTACTGCAAGTTACAAAGCAATTTAAAGAAATGGTCAACACCTTAACCTCATATTCATATCATAATCTGTCCAATTTTTAACTTTTTTTTTTTACTTTTAATCCAGTAATACAACAATTCCTGCAAATACAATTGTGCATGTGCCTACGTTTCCTGGACCCTAACAGACCATCACACATAACATAGTGTTCACTGAGAACAAATGGACATGCATGTGAAACGTGAAACATGAAACTAAACTAGAGGAACTAAAACCAAGACTGCACATTTACATCGAAACATACTGAAAAATATGCTTCTTCTTCTTCTTCTTCTTCAACATCACACTGATAAACACTAGTATTTCTAGACAGTTCTCATTCTAAATGATTCTTTTCACCCTGTAAAAATCACATGACTGGAGCACAAACCCTGCATGATCAAGGACACTGAACCTTAATACATCACTAAGAGCACTAGTAATGACTGCTTTGGTGAACACTACTGATAAACGCCTACTATGAGCATGCTAAATTTTGCATGATTTTGCCTCCAGGCCTGATGCAAACTGAACATATAGAGAGAGTCTGTTAACAGGCAGGATTCCCCTGCGCGAGTCGATAATTCAAAGTGAACTTAAGTCTCATTTCCCTTTAAAAACTCCCTTCTTGATCTTATCCACAGTCAGTTAGAAGTCATACTTAGCCATTTTAACAACGTTTAAAGATTAACTTTAACCAGCGAGAGCCTGTTACAGAATTAAAGTTCAATCCAGGCCACAATAGCTGGGGAAATTCTGGCAACGCACGGCCTCACCTGCCTTTCCACTGGATTTGTATATGATTTGGAAGAAAAAAATGAACAGACACAATTACGCTAATCATCAGCAGTTAAAGGCACAAGCAATATTTCACCACAATATCACGAGAAAATATCAAATTAAAGTCCATTTTCAACCATTATTTACTTGCAAGTAAATTCCTCCTGTAGCTCAAACAGTAGAGCATGCAACGCAAAGGTCACGGGGAATGCATTAACTGAAAAATTGCATGCATGCATGAATTGTAGGAATGCACAAATGAAATGTATGTAATGCATAAATGCAAAGCATTTGCATCAATAAAAATTCAATGTAACTGCTGAGAAATTATTCTGATACAATGTTTACTGAAACCGTACGCACATTTGTTTCTGCGTGACTTTAAGAAATGCAGCATTCCATCAGTGTCTAAGCAATAGATGCTCTGCAGTGAATGGGTGCCGCCAGTATGAGAGTTCAAACAGCTGATAAACACCACAATAATCCACATCAGTCCAGTCCATCAGTTAACATCTGGAGAAGACATCTGGAGAAGAGACAGTTGTTGTTGTTTTTTACTTTTGAGTAAACTACTCCTGTCAACCAATACAACAAATATTTTATCCTACAGCTAAATGAACTTCAACCAATGTGCCCAATGCAAACGAAAATGTAGCCTAATGGTGCTAAATAGTTCTTTTTGATACTTTCTCTCTTTTGATGTTGAGGTGAAATGCGACCAGAACCTGTTCTTGACATGTATCCTGAGGTTCAGCCAGGTAAACCACATAACAGCAGTGTTTAGAAAACATCAGATTACTGAGCAGGTTCTCAGAAAAACAACAGCAAAAGACCCGCATGACGACTGAACTTCTCGGAAATCACCATCATCTGTCACATGCATCTCTGCACCTGATCAGAGAACTCCATAACCACAACCTGCTGGTTCCCCTGAACACGTCGCAGTCTCTCACCACAGACGCAGCAGCATGCATCTGTAAAAAAACAGCCTGCACCAGTTTATAAAATATAATCCTGAATATAAACAGGTTCATCATCACATCCTTCCACAAACCATCCAGATCACTTCAACCCCATAATAAACCAAAACCTATTCTTTCTCCACTGCTGGAAACAAACATTCAGTGTGGTCGGTTTAACCTAGTAAGCAGTGGTTTGACCTACTGGTTAAAGATCTGTGATCAGTTGCATAAACACTGCCACTATCCTTTACGCACTTTGTGATCAGTTCTACTTAAGGTCAATCTACTCGAACAAACTTGATGTTATGACCAAAAAATAGACCAAGTCTAACTTGTAAGACATGGTTATTTATTATGCAACCAGACACCGGGCTGGTAACTTAAAGGTTGAAGGTCACCAGATTGCATCAACAGTAATAAACCAAAACATCTTTCTCCACCGGATAATAAAACACTAGTTTGGCTGATTTAACCGTAATAAGATCTGGGTTGGTAATTAAAAGTTTGAAGGTTCAATCTCCACAAAGGTTGATTCATTAACCATCACCATTACGACAGAAGCTGGGTAGTTTACAAATAACAACAACAACAACAAAAAATATTCTCAAACTCATATTTAAACACTTATTTATGTGCATTGATATAAATATAAAATATCGATATGAAACTTCATGGGTGTGATGCGTGTCAACTACCCGTATAAATATACAAGAGTATATCATATCAACAACCAATAACAACCAATACACTGTTTATGAATCGCTTTATCTCATTAACAGGTGGGTACAGATCTGGTTTAACCAAAAATTGGTTGTTGATCAGATGGACTGACTAACCTTTAACTACAAAAAATGTTACTCAAGTTTGTCACTAAACTAGAAGGTTGAAAGTTAAAAGTCCACAAGGGAAGATCCATGAACTATTACAAGAAGGGTATTTATAAATAACTACCACATATTAACAGTCAGTAAAATAACTTCTCAAACTTGCATATGCACATGTACATAAATATTTGCATTAATATTAAAATAAAAATGTGAACTTCAAAGACTTTTTCTATATTTATATAGACAGCTGACACACATCAACTACCAGTGATAGTCAGTAGGCGGTTTTCTGTGTTTGGGTCAGTTACTCATAACAGGTGGGTTTAAACAGCTGGTTAATGACGTTAAAACTGGTTGTTGCTGAACTTCCAATTAGAAAACGGTTTAGATTCAAAAACCTTGATCATGACATTACTTGGGTAGTTGACAAACATGAGTTTAACCTCTCAAACATACATATAAACACATTTACATAGATATTAACATAAACATGCGAACTTTTCTATATTTATACGGACAGATGACATAACTACCAATGACAGAGAGGACATGGTGTTCTGTTTATTGGCGAGTTACTCATAACAGGTGGTTAAACATCTGGTTAAATACGACAAACTAGTTGTGGCTTAGGTGGACTTGCGAAAATGAACCATGGTTTTTACTACAAATATGAATAGTTAAACTATGGCAACCACAGATTACTCAGACAAACTCTTACCTCCGAAGAGATGAGGCGACAGGTGAGCAGGTAGAGATCCGATCAAGAGTCTCGGAGCGCCGCTTGACCGCTCTCTCTCCCCGCCGTTCTCCTCCGGTGTGCTGTTGCCGGAGTCCTGAAAACTGTACGCTCCCGAGGTCGGTATATTAATGCTGGATTGAGGTCTCACGCCCGGTCCACCAGAGACTCCCCCGACGGAGCGCGTCCTGGAGCCGGTATAGTGCGAGGCCACCGCCGCTGACGACGACGACGAAGAAGATGTAGTAGCACCTGAGGCGCCGTGAGCGGAAAACCTCATCGCCACAGCCGCCGTTCTGCCGCCGCCGCCGCCGCCGTTACTCGACGGGAGATCCGAGCCAGAGTACGCTCGTGTGCGGCCGTTTTCAGCGGGACTGCTCTGTTTGGGCCCCATTCCGTCCGCTTTCAATGATTAAAAACGAACAAACACACGCACAACGACAGCGAACGGGAAGCGTCGCCCGTTACATCTGACGTCACCTGCGCGTCAACGAAACTTTTTGCGAAGGGCTTTAAATCGCCGTCAGCGTGAAGTCGCGGTTGCCCGCGCTTTGTTTTGGCCTCATTCGCTGTTGTTTACTAACTAACGTCGCCTGGGCCATGTCCTCTCGCGTGTCGCGTGCGGAAACGTGACGACGGGCGGTTATGGCACAAACTGATTTTAACTGCCGAGTGCGAAAGCGAGGCGGGGGGCGGGGCTTATGCGTGACGTCATAATCCCGGGAAATAAACCCTAGTTGGCGCTCCTTCAGTATGTTGTTGTTGTGGCTGTCTGTCATAAGGGTCATTTTTAAAGTTGTTATTTATGCATCACCTGAAAGCTTAATAAATAAGCTTAAAACCGATGCATGGTTTGTTGGGATAGGGCAATGTTTGAATGAAATACAACTATTTGGGTGCAAAATAAATCTAAACATTGAGAAAATCGCCTTAGAATTTGTCCAAATTAAGTTCTTAGCAATGCGTATTAATAATCAAAAATGTTTTGGTATATTTACGGTAAAAAAAAAATAAATATATATATATATATATATATATATTTTTTTTTTTTTTTTTCTTGTAACATGATCTTTATTTTATATGCTAATGATTTTTGGCATAAAAAAAATCGATTATATTGCCCCATACAATGCATTATTGGCTATTGCTACAAATGTACATGTGCTGCTTATGACTGCTTTTGTGCTCCAGGCTCACATTTAATCTTAAATTGAAGTATAATGAGGAAACAGATGCATTTGTGTGTTAACATGTGCCGTTATTTCCATTTAAACCACATTTCCATAGCACTTTCTTGATATAGTTGCATTAAAAAACACTATTAGCCTACCAATGCACACAGTAAAAAGCAGCAACTGAAGAAAGGTGGCAATAATGTTAATAAAATGACGTTTTGGAAAGCATTAGGCTATAATTGAAGGTGTTTTTTTAATAAACTGATCACTATTTACGTTCAAGTTCATCCATCTCCAGCGATGGTTGTAAGTGACATGTTTAGCTTGTTTGAGGTCAGTGATTACTGAGATGAATGAAATTACACGACAGGTTAGAAATTCATGGAATTGGTGGCTGTTGTGTGGCTCCAGACAGCTGAGAGACTCCTGTGGGCTGTAAATAGCAGAGATGAGAAGTGATAAAGTCATGCACAGACACTCACACTAACAAATAAAGAATCAGATTAGAATCTGCCAGATATAATAGCAGGATTTATAAACAGATGTAAATGCATGCATCTCTCATCCAGCCCGGTTAGGAACACAACAGCTTTGCTCTCTTCATATTTACTAGTGCATGATCTATTGTCTTAGTTATTGTTTTGTGCACAAAGAGACTTACTGGGAAAAAAACACATCGCGCTCGTCGAGCACGTGACACAAAAACACAGTCAACTTTCAACTTTTCCATTCTCTCTTTCCGCTCTGCATTCCTGCAGGAAAATATAGAGGAAATTCCTGGAATGTCAAAGGATTCAAAAACTAGAAGAAGAAGAAATAACACAAATCTTTAATACTCTAATTCATCCTGTTAGCTGATTATATGTGATTTATCACAATATTTATTATATCTCAATATATATATCTAGAGGAGTCTCTTGACCTGAAGCAAACGCTTTTTTAATAAAGCCATTGATTGTTGGACTTAAGTTGACCGCTGGGTTTCACAACTCAAACTTTAGCTTTCCATTTCTCTGAACTTCCTAAAACCAAAGAAATAGGGTTAAACTCACTTTATAGGCTACTTCAGTTTGTAATGGTTTGATTATTTTCCTAATATGTAACAAATAATGAGAAATAAAAAGAAAAAGATGAGAAAAGAATCCAACTTGGAATCAGATGAAATATGAGACAATATTTCCACCTGCTGGACATTATTAGAAGTGCAAAACTAACTTCACATTTCTTAACCTGTACAGTATGAATTGATCTGAGCTGCTTTTCCATGCAGGGTCAGTGTAAATATCCTCATCTGTTGCTGGATGTGCTTTTATGAGACGCTGGAAACAGGAATTAGATTTAAATAGAAATAGATTTTCTTTGTTTCATTGGGAACAAATATAAGAGGAAGCTTGTTTTTATCCCCATCTAACTGAGACAGAAACAGCAGAGAGTCATGAAGTGAAAGTGAACACTGTTTCCTGTCAAACTCTTACAGTTCGTCCTTGAAACCTATTTATATTTCAAATATATCCATCAGTACACGATGAAACGCAACAGTGTATGCAAACACAGTTTACACAACTGAGCTTCAGTACAGCTGGAAGTCTTCACACACACACACACACACACGTATTGAGTATTTAAAATCAGTTTCTGTTTTATATTTTCTGCTGCCAGTTTTAGTACTTTTGTTGTATGTCTTTATATGCTGTATGTTGTTGTTATTATTATTATTATTGTTTATATTAATTTAATTAATACAATTTATTTCAAGTAATATTAAAAAAACGATTTTAGTAATTATTATTATTATTATCATTAATTTATTGATTTATTTTAATTTGACATGTAATATTAAAATAATTATTTTAGTAATTATTATTATTTTTAATTTAATTATTTATTTAATTTGTTTTAGTAAATGAAAATGTGAAATGTTTGGATGGCAACTAGCTGAAGTTAAAATATATATTTAAAAAAAATATTTAATTTTACATTTATTTCAAGTATTTGTTTTAGTAATTATTATTATTATCATTAATTTATTGATTTATTTTAATTTGACATGTATTTCAAGTAATATTAAAATAATTATTTTAGTAATTATTATTATTTAATTTAATTTGTTTTAGTAAAGTTAAACTAAATGAAAATGTGAAATGTTAGCTCAAATGAAAATATATGGTAATATATATTTCATATTTTCAACTCTGAATGAAGAACAGAGAGATTCAGATCCAGACATTCAGTTAGCATGAAACACAAATTAACTGAGCGACTATTAGCAGCTAGATTAATAAAGATTTTAGAGGACTTGACACTGTGGTTAAAAGTCTTTTTGCATTAATAAATTAACATTTAAAAACATGTGACCCTCTCTATGAAAATTGTTTGTTGTGATTCACTGTTTCCTACATAAAATCATCCTTCATAAGGTGAAGAACACACAGTGAAAATATAACCTTGATATCTTTATCTGTAATATTGACTGCAAGACCATTTTGAGACTTATCCTGGATTTCACAGAGAAGGTCAAATATTTAAAATATCATATATATTTAATTTGTCTAATCAATAAAATGTTTTTCTTTGCTGCAGGATGAGTGTGTCTCCAGCAGAGAGCAGCGCTGCATGAGCTCATGAGGAGTCACTCACAGACAGAGCTGCAGGAGCAACAGACACAATGGTGCTCTAATGGACAGGGAGCTGGGCTTGTAACCCAAAGGTCGCGGGTTCGAGTCCCGGGTCGGGCAGGGATTGTGGGTGGAGGGAGTGAATGACCAGCGCTCTCTCCACCTTCAATACCACGACTGAGGTGAGACCCTTGAGAAAGGCACTGCTTCCCGGGCGCCGCAGCAATGGCTGCACACTGCTCTGGGTGTGTGTGTGTGTGTGTGTGCGTTCACTGCTGTGTGTGTTGGATGGGTTAAATGCAGAGCACAAATTCCTAGTATGGGGAAACAATACTAGGAATTTCTTTCCTTTCCAACATACAACCACTGAATCATTCCTCTTCTACAGGACTTTAAAAAATAATTGTGATTGCTTTTTCACTTAAGACAAAAAAATCACTGGTTTATTTAAATGATATATATATGTGTGTGTGTGTGTGTGTGTGTGTGAGAGAGAGAGAGAGAGAGCCTGCAGCACAAAAGCAGGGATCAGCAGCACAGGTGTATTTGTATTAATAGCCAAAAATACATTGTATGGGTCAAAATTGTCTTTTATGTCAAAAATCATTAATATATTGAGTAAAGATCTCATGTTCCATGAAGATATTTTGTAAATGTCCTACCATAAATATATCAAACCTAATTGATTAGTAATATGCATGGCTAAGACCTTCATTTGAACAACTTTAAAGGAGATTTTAGCAATATTTAGATTTTTTTTGCATCCCCAGATTTCAGATTTTCTAATCTCAGACAAATATTGTCCTGTCCGAGCCAGACATCAATGGAAAGATTCTTGATGTATAAATTTGAAAACAACAACAACAACAACTTAAGACTGGTTTTGTGGTTCAGGGTGATAGGGTATATATGTATGTATAATATTATAAATCATTTATAATGGGTTGGCTGAAATCGAGCTTTAGCAAATATCATCACCTTACCTTACAAAAAATATACTAGTAATACTAATAATACTACTGCTAATAATAATAATAGTAATTAAAATAATAAAATGTAATAAATTACCATCTATATATATATATAAATAAATGTACATTTAAATAAACATAAATGTTTTTTTTTACCATTATTATTCAATTTTATGTAAATACATACATTAAACAAAAATATGTATCTATCTGTATATCTAAAAAATATATACATTTATTTTAGGAGAAATGATTTATAAAAAAAAGTAATATTTTTTTTTTCACATCAAAGGGCCATGGGATGTAAAGAGGCTCTTCTGCTTCAGTCTGTCTAGGTTTGTGAGAATTCTGGGAACGGAGGAGGAACAGGATTAAAGTTCAATTAAAACACTGATGATCTCAGATGACCCATTAATTCTGCAGCATGTGCCTGGGCTTTGAGCTCGAGACCCCTGATGAAAAGCAAATATAATGAAACACACTGTGTGTCTCCCGCTGCAATCTCTGACAGGTCAGGAGGGCACTGCGCTGACACACACACACACACACACACACTGCATTAGTGAGGACTCATATCACTGATGATTTTATATGTAGGTGATGATATTTGCTAAAGCTTAACCCCTAAGGGGGAAAAAGAAAAAAATCTCCACAAAGATTTAATATATATAATAAATAATATTAATAAATATATTTTAAATTTTTTAATTTAAATTTTCTTTAATATTTAAATTTTTATGTAGTATATAGTATTCAATTATTATTATGTTATCTATTTTCTAATGTTTTTAAACATATTTGAATATTTAATAAAATATTTAAATATAAAAAAAATAAATAATTTTGGAAAAAAGTTTTCCAAAAGTAAATACACCCAATTTTTGTAATTGAATTTAAAAGTACTTTTAAATTAATGCATATTTAAAATAATAATAATAAAAAAAAATTTTGTTAAAATGATTTAAAAAAATATATATTTTAACATTAATTTGTATACATATTTTATATTAATTGTTATGTATGTTTAATTATTAAGTAAATAAGTAAAAAAGTAAAAGCAAGTAAATAAGTAAAAATGCATATATTCTAAAATATTCCAAATAATTCATTATTAAAAATATTGGACGTATGAAAACCTTAAACTAAACAAAAATTAGAAACATTGCTTTAGCACTAAAATGAAAATAAATTAAAACTGAAATAAAAATAAATGAAACCAAAATACTATTGTATATAAAAAAACAAAAAAAACCAAAAGCACAAAAACAAAATGACAAAAATGTGAAAATCTAATTAAATAGACAAACGAATGAATGTGTGGATACATGCACAATTTCTCAGTTAAAGATGTTTGCCTTAAAACATGGTTTCCAAACCTGAGCGCCTGATGGCATCTCAGCAGCGGATGAGTGATGGACAGCTCTCTCTCCAGCATCATGGAGCTCGTCCGTGGATGCTGTCACATTTCTGGGCATCTTCAGCTTTGAGGAGCTGATGATGGTGGTGTTTGTCGTATGTTTGGGCTCCGGTGCCCGCGGCTCTCCATCAGACACGCTGACAGATCCAGGCCTTCACTGAACATCTACTGTACGGCAAGCCTCTTCAACATTCAGTGCACTTCTGTTCTGGAAATACATGTCTCTCTCCCTGCATTTCTGCTAAACTCAAAAAATTAGCTACACGCTAATAAACGCTGGGTTAAAAACAACCCAACGTGGGTTATTTGGCAACCCAGCACAGAACACACGCTGGGGTTATTCTGACCCACCATGCTAGGGTGTTTAATTTAAGTCATCTATTATTTAAAAATCATTACATTGCTGGCTTAAAATAATGGGTTGGAAATTAAAAATCCCAAACAGAATTACTAGAGGCAACAACAATAAGATGAACATTTATTATTAAGCAAGATAATATTCATTTTATTAATAAATAATTTACATAGACTAATCTAAATGTTATTTATTAGACACTAATACCAATTACTTATATAATACTACTTCATTAGTTCACTCGATAGATACTTATTCATTAGATTCTAGTTCACTACAATACTAGTATTTATTCATTAGATACTAGTTCACGTATTAGATATAAGTTCACCCATGAAATACTAGTACTTATTCATTAGATACTTAAATGCACTAGTAAGATTTTAACAGAGCTCTGCCATTCAACTAGAGTTATCAGTAACTATTTAGGGTCTCTTAACTAGTTGTTTATTAGCATATTTAATGATAATATCTAACCCTTTTGGGATACTACATACTAGTCAAAACTGAGTAGTAGGTTTCTGAATACAGATAAGTCAAAATGTGAAATGTGTTACTAGTAACAGTAGTTTCTAGTCACTATTTAATAAGTACTAGTATCTAATGTATAATAACTAGCATCTAATTAATTAATACTAGTATTTTTTTTTAAAGTTAGTACCTAATGAATACGCACTAGCATCTAATAAATGAGTACAAGCACTCAATGGAACCGATAGTAGCTAAAAAAAAAAGAGTACTGGTAGAATTCAAATAGATAGAAGAAGGGTTAATGTTAAATCAGCTTGCCATAGAAAGCACCAGAGATTCAGTGTGTAACTACAGGTGATTTGCACATTATCAGAGTACATTCCTCATGAGCATCAAACAGGCAAAAATCTGCTTATTAATTGCCTGGAATTTTCCTCTGTTATTCCAAGTCAATTTAGGCTGAGATGTCAATCAGGTGGATTAGGCTTGTTTGTCATCGCCGACTGCAGAAAAACGAATAAATAGGCAGATTATGCCATCAGACATTTGGACTGATTTCATTACAATTTCATCATGGCCTCGTCTCAAATCTCTAAATTGCTTATTAAGCCGGATTTTAATGCGTGTTCCTCTGTCAACACTTCAAATAAGGCTGATATTAGGGCATTCGCTCATTTTTTCAGGCATGCAGGAGGACAAATCCTTCTGCTGTTTTACCCCGGTGCTTTGTCAACGTACAGACACACATTTAGTGCATTTCTGTAAATAAATACATTTTTTAAAATCTGAATTCTAAATAAATATTTTTATGAAACGTTTTAAAAGTAAATACACTTAAATGAATCAATTCAATAAATGAAGTAAGTCGTAACGCTAAACTTTCTAACTGGAAACAAAGTAAATATTAAATAAATAAATAAATAAAAAACCAAAATAAATACAAATGCAACAAGCGCATTACAAAATTATTTAAAATTAAACTAAATAAATATACTAACAAAAATGACAAAAGCACACAACAAAATTACTGAAAATTAAACTGTAAATAAATTTAAATAGTAATGTTTTTAAGACAAACACAATTAACAGTAACACACACACACACACATAACAAAATTACAAATAATTCAAAATAAATTAAACGTAAATAGCAATAAAATAATAACAATGAAAAAAAAAAAGACAAAACCACACACTAAAAATGAAAACTGAAAATTTATAATGTAAAAATGTACATTTATGGCTTAATAAAAATGTATAATTTGATATCAAAAGTCACTTTGTATAGAATTGTCTGTAAATTAAAGTAGAATATCAAAAGTTGAGAAAACTTGCAAGCTGAAGTCAAGCAGCCTCAGGACTTTTCTCTAGACCGGTTTGCTGTGTATTTTCCATCTGTTTTTATTAACCCTGCGAGCGCTGATGGAGAGAAAAGTGTTTCCAGCGGAGCAACACTCAGAGCTCATCATCACTTTGTGATCAGCTGCTTCACTCCACCCTAAAGACTGATGGGAAACATTAAGAACACGCTGAAAGTTCCTGTTAGTCCTCACTCTCTTTGAGTTCACAGCAGAAGAAGAACCGCTGCCGAACTCCAGCGGAGATACACTCATACATGTTCAGATCGAGCTGGAGAGCATTCAGTCCATCATCAAAAATGTATATTTTATAAATATATTATATGCAGATTTGTTATTTTCTAAAGTTATTATAAATGTACAAATTATATCAGTAATTATCCCTTATAATAATTATATTTTATTGTTATTATTGTATTACAAAATAATATTTAATGAATAATAAACGTGTAACGTCTCTATGTTTGTCATGTGATCTTGTTGTGGTTCCGCGTTTTCCCCATGTGCTTCCCGTGACCTAGTTTT